>JADRCD010225431.1:26595-64379 GCA_019843815.1 Montemys delectorum | reverse complement strand
AAATCTCTAGTTCCTTTATCGGATAAATAGATCTCTTTTCTGAGGCCTGTTCCTTCTTACATTTCTCTCCCAGGGCGTCCTTTACCTTATCTCTTGCTTCCGCAGACTGAACATCTTTGGAAGGGTCTCTTTCCTTAGGCATGCCTCTTCTTTTTTCTTTCTGAGCTCCTAACCTCTTATCTTGCTCTGTTTCTGACATACTGTCTTGTAGACCAAGACCAAACATGCCTCTCAGAGCTTACCTTTGTTCTGCAGTTCTGGACCCTCCCCGAAAAACGAGGGTCTCCTCAGTGGTGCCGGTGATGACGAAGTCCCGGGTTTCGGCACCAAGTGTGGTCCACGCTATTTTCCCGCTGGCAGGAATACAGGGACACACACACAGGATCCTTCTGCAGCAAACCTTTATTACCATGTGGCAAGGAGAGAGCGAGCCCTGGAGAATGCACTGCTTATATACACCCTGGAGCGGCGTGTTCATCTCTGATTGGCTGTTTGCTCATTACCTCATGAGACGCCTCGGGATAGGCTGTGACTTGGCGCTTTTTGGCCCTAGCACATGCGCAGATGGGCTGAGACTTAGCACGCTCTGGCCCTAGGCACATGTGCAGACTACATGTTACGGGGCGAAGAAACTGGATGCCGGCGCCATCTTGTAATGGAGGCTGCCGGCTCGGGTGCAGCTCTCTACAGGCTGTAGAGAAGCCCTGACACAGCCATCCTTAGCGGGGGACAGCCAGAACTGGCTTAGAGGTCCCCAGGCCTGTGATGAGGTCGGAGCCATCTGGTTCTCAGGCTCTCAGACACCCAGACTATGGAAGAGCTGAGAATGGAGCTGGGGCACAATGGGCTGGATCTAGCCCAGGGCTGAGGGGGGAAATAAGGGGAGACCAAGCTGGTTCCATGGGGAGAGTTTTTGGCTTAATGGCTGCAGGCTTGGGATTGGCCATGACTGGAAGCACAGAGAGGCCTTCTCCCCACGGTGGAACAAAATGAAAAGAGATAGCCCATAGTTTTAAGGCATTTATTGTCATAGAGGAAGGTGGATGTGTAAAGCCATACCCCACTTCCTAATGTGGGCCTGAGGTTAAATACTTTTTGAAGGGAAGAGTATCTGGAAAGGAAAGCTTATTGGCTGAGCCTCTAGGCCTTTAGTTACCTCATTAAAATGGAGATCTGTCTTGAGCCTATGTGAGCACAGTTCATACCCTCTATATGTGGAAGGGCTTGGGGCATTGCCCTTACATCACTAATGTCCACAAATCTATGGGGGAGACCGCTTTTAGTGACAGGGGCCTGGTGCCCAGGAACAGGCAAAATGTCTACTACCCCTTCTGCTTTTCTGGGATTTCTAGCCTTAACTCAAGTGGGAACATGGCTACCTTTCACAATCCCACAGAGGATTGTAGTACATTTTGTGCATCGTGTGACTTGTAGGAGTCTATCAATTGACACAAATGAAATGCAACAAAGTTTGCTTTTTAGGAAGACTGACATGTGCATAAACTCAAGAAGGTGCAGAGAAGTCCTGCATTGCCTGTAGCACACAGACAAGAGCTAATGATATACACAGGGACCTGTGAGGTTGAAAGAAAGGGTCATGAAAGTTTTTGAAAGCTCAACTGAACCAAAGAAATAGTGATTTTTGACAGTAATGACATATCCTCAAATGCTGTAACAGAGCTTTTCAAGGTAGTTTTTTCTTTTTTTGGTTAATTAAGTGGGTTGTTTTAAACAGGACTTCTGAACTGAATGATAAGCTTTTTAGCTTGGTTATTTATTTATTTATTTATTTATTTATTTATTTATTTATGTCATTTTATTCATTTACATTTCAAATGATATCCTCCTTCCCATTTACCTCTCTACAATTCCCCTCTCTCATCCCATCCTCCCTCTTCAAGCTTCCCCTTTGCCTGTGTGAGGGTACTCCTCTGCTCATTCACCCACATTGTCTCACACCTCAAGCATCCCCCTCTACAATTCCCCTGCCCCATCCCATCCTCCCTCTTCAACCTTCCCCTCTGCCTGTGTGAGGGTACTCCTTTGTCCATTCGCCCACATTGTCTTACACCTCAAGCATCTCCCTAATCTGGGATCTCGAGCCTCCCTTCTGTCCCATTGATGTAAGATAAGGCCATCGTCTGCTACATACATATCTGGAGTCCTGGCTCCATCCATGTATACTCTTTGGTTGCTAGTTTAGTCCCTGGGAGCTCTTGGTGATCCTGTTAGTTGATATTGTTCTTCCTATGGGTTGCAGTCCCCTTCAGCTCGTTTAGTCCTTCCCCTACCTCTTCCATTGGGTTCCGCTGGCTCAGTCTGATGGTTGGCTGTGAAGGTTTTGTGCCCCAGTGTAGGGGAATGCCAGGGCCAATAAGTGGGAGAGGGTAGGGTGGGAAGCATGGGGAGGGGGGAGGCAACAGGGGTGTGTTCTTGTTGTTTTTGTTTGTTTGTTTTTTGGAGGGGAAACTGGGAAAGGACAAATTTACATGTAAATAAAGAAAATATCTAATAAAAAAAAATTGAAAAAAGTAAAATCATTTAGAAAACTTGTTAAACTTTAAGCACTGCCAGATTTCAAAAAGTATAGTTCAGGGATTCCCCAGGATGAGAAACACTATAAAGGTGATAAGATTTAGAGATATTTAAAAGAGGCTAAGTACTGCCTTATGGCTAAGCTGAACTCTTTCAGAAGGCTTGGAATAGAACTTTAACAAACAAATATTGTGATTTGTTTGAGATGGTGATTTCCCCAAAGACAAATATTATAGCTATGGAAGCCAAGGGGAAAAGGAAGCACCCTCAGAAGAGAAGAATTCGGAAGAAGTTGTGTTTTCCCAGATGTAGAAGAAGATCTATCTTCAGCCCCCAATGAGCCATAAGTGTGCTCCACTCTGGTAAAAGTAAGGAGGGTGTGTCCGTCCTCCTCCTATTGATCCCCTTTCCATCAACTGAGGACTGTTTGAAAACAGAAATCCGTCTTATTCTGTCTGTGGTACTCTAGAAAACCTACCAGAGATTGAATTGTTTGGAAATGATGAAAAAGTTGTTCTCATGGTTTTGGAGAGTAGAAAGTTTAACATCAAACCTAGAGCAGGTTCAGTGTATGAGGAAAGCTCAGTCTCTGGCCCCAAGATCCATCCTCCAGAGGAGATTAACATTCTATGAGGGAAGGAAACAGAGCAAAAGATACTAGGGCACTTGTTTCAACCTCTATTTTAAGATCAGAAATACAATTCATGAGAACCATATCCTTCTGATCCCTACACTTCCAAAAACATACCACCATGTAATATAATCACATTGGCAAGTAAGTTTTAACATATGAATCTGGGGAACACATTCACACTGTAGCACTCTTCGTTTATATAAATATGTATAAGTTAAAAGAGGAAGAGCTCAAGAAGGATTTCTAATAATGCTAGGTTTCAGCAGGATTTTGCTAAAACCATTGAAAGCCTTGGATTGAAATAGGCAAAGCCTCTTTATATGGTAATGAGACGTTCAGTGCTCTGCCTGGTCCTGGAGAGGGGACTTGATCTGCCTTAGGAGACCTAGGAAGAGCATTAGCCTAATAGCCCAGCCTGGCTTCAGGTTGATAGTCTTTAGGTTGCCTAGGAGAATACATTTTCCTGCTTTCTGAAAGTTGGGTATGTAATATTTATGGGTAATTTTGAAAAGGAAAATAGCCTGATAATGAGACTATTTCTCAAGATGCTATAGGTGCTAGCTAGTACATCAACATAAAATTCTTAAAAGTAAGCTATTCTGAATTTCCAAGAATTGACAAAGAAAAAAAAAAAAGCTGAAATGTGAGCAGAAAATTTCTTCCTTAGAGACTGAGCATCAAGTAAGCTATTAAGAGAGGCATAAGAACAGAGTGCTTTCTGGAAGAGAGCATTTTATTTAAGCTAGGGAATTTTGAGTAATAGTGAGTGTAAGCAGGACTTAGTGACCTGCCCCTTCTGCTATGAAGCAGGTCATAAGAGCCCTTTCTGTATGTTTGTGCCATCAAATATATAAATCAAAGCATCCTGCAGTTTAACAGAGAATCACTGTCCTCATTGACCCTAAACAAAGGGTCTGACAGTTCAAGTGGTTTATTTTATGGGGGAATTAACGAACTCTAATTTCCTACATTTCGATGACAACAGATATCTTGCCATATCCAATCCCTTTGTCCTCAGCCCTATGTTAGTTACTGGAAACAGAAGGGAACTATGACACAGTGCGAGAGAGATCTATTGTAAGGATAGAGAAAGTTAAACAGTAAAGTAGAAGTTCAGCATATACTTGTCAACTCCAGGCTTTATTCTTATCACCTGGAAGGCAAAAACCTTAGATTTTATTGCAATGAGTTATTAAAAAACTGAGTTATTCAGATACTAATAATCTAATTCTCCCAATGGAAACATAGAACATAGCATGGAATTAGTTTTGTTCTGTGCTATATTTATGTTGTGTCTGCTATAAGCAAATCCCATCAGGAAATTCTCTTTTATCCCTAACTTGTATCCTGTTAGACCACATTTTCTGTAATGGATGCTCATATCCATGATTTCTGTCTTGGAAGACTTTAAAAACAGGTGGTTGCAATTTCTGTACAAAGATGTTAAAAGAAACTTCTACATAATTGGAGACCACTATTAAATTGTCCCTCTGATGTCACATTCCCAGGCTAAATAATCTCTGTTCTTTAACCTTTCTCATTACCTTTACTCTTTAATCTGGAAAGCCTCCTTTGGATGCTAAAGTGGTGCTTGCACCTAATATAATATGAGGCAAATGCAAGTCTCAGAATTATTTCTGGGTAGGTTCTACACATACTTAACTTCCCAATAAAGCCACTACAGTAAAGCAGGCTCCTTGTAGAACTATCCTTGGAAAGAGGAGAGCTAGTCTGAAAAAAGTGGAGAGACTATCAGAGTGGCTCTATCAAGGCCAGATGGGAACAGAATGTTCCTATATCAGAATCATGTGGTTTTCGGATTGCCAACTTAAGAAGGATTATTAAGTCTAGAAAGCCAGCTTTAATAGATAACCTTATAGAGTGCTTTTAAACCTATGGATGGAGAGCCCCTTTGACAAACCTCTATTCCAAATATAGATAGATAGATAGATAGATAGATAGATAGATAGATAGATATAGATATAGATGTAACCTCCAGTGATATCTTCTGATTTCATGCTGCCTGATACACGGATGGCTCTTTGTTGTATAATATATATATTATACAAACACACATATATATAATATATAATACACACATATATGTAATATATATATATAATATACACACACATTTATATATGTATATATACATATATATCAAGATAATTGTAAGATATATATAAAACAATTCATAACAATAGAAACATTACAGTTACAAAGAAGCAACAAAACTTTTATGGTTGTAGGTGTGGGGGGCAGCATTGGTCACCACACCTTGAGGAAATGTTTTAAAGGGTTGCAGCATTAGGAAGGTTGAGAACCACTGTCTTATGAGGAAAGATCAGACAATAATCTGTGAGAGTTGCTCAGACCTCAGGACCACAGGCAATGAGGAAGACTCACAGTAAATGCTACGCAAGCTACCCAACCACCACAAGAAGTCCAGAAAATATAAGAAAAGTGGAGTCTATCACTTGTGTGTGTGTGTGTGTGTGTGTGTGTGTGTGTACCCCTGTGCAAAGAAACATGTGGACTCCACAGGACAACCTCTGATGCCATTCCATCCACTTAAAATCCACACACTTGGCTTTTTCACATTGGTAGAAAAGGACTGACCTCTGTTCTTCATGCTTGCTCAGCAAGCATTTTACCAGCTCAGCATTATTCCCTCATTTTGTGGATCAAATCTTTAGGCTTTCCTATATATTCCATCTATATTATATTTATCAACCCCTTAAGTTTAGCAAGTGTGTAGCAGATAGGGGAAAAAGTGTAAGTGCAATTGTCCATAGCTTTTAAAAGCTGATGAAGCCATAGGAACTAAAGGGGAACCTATTAACTGCTACTTTAACAAATGAGTTTAATCTCTAACTGATTCTAAATTCTTGAAGTTCACAGATAAGTGTTAGAGACTGTGTGTCTACCTTGCCGATGGGGTACTGAGGTGCCATCAACAAGCCACTCAGAGGAGACAGAAGGCAATCTGTGCTAGGGGTCCCAGCCCATGTTTCTCTGGAAGAAAACAGTAAGGTCTGGAAGTAATGTTGAGTTTTTTATTCTCATGTGTACCCAGATGCAGTTGGAGACCATGAAGATTTGAGAATGGTAGTCTGTCTGGATTTCTCCTAAGTGCCAGGCAGGAAGGAAATGACTCTTGGCACTCACTTGGCTAGTATGATGCCCACATCATACTAGCAGAATAAGCAGAATAACTACCAATTAAGCATAATCCAATCTTAATCAATCATAAAATACCACATAACATCAAGCTACTTTCTACTAGATCTTACCAAAGTTTGGCAAATTCGGCAACTGCCTAATTGTAAGTAGTTTTTTTTTTCTTTTTTCTTTTCTTTTTCTTTTTTGTTTTTTGTTTTGTTTTGTTTTCAGCCCTTCAGCACTAACTATAAATGCATAGAGGAGCCTCCAGTGTTATCTTCTGATTTCTTGCTGCCTGATACATGAATGGCTCTTTGTTTAGATAAACAAAGGCCTTGAAGTTCATATAATTATATCATCTTCCTCTGGACCATTCCATTTCTCAGATTAAGTCCTAGACACTCATCTAATAAAAACAGTAATCTATATTAGGTAGATATGGCTAACTCACTGGCTGAATACCTTAGTAGTTAAACATAATGGAAATTAGAAAAAGATATTGATAAAGTTTATTTTTTGAAAAGATGTTTTATTTAAATATATTTTAAATTTAAATAAATTAAATTTACATAAAACATTTCTTTAAAATAAATAGATGTATTTAAATACACACAGAAACAAACACACACACAATCTCTCTCTCACGCACACACACACACACACACTTGAAATTTCTAAATCTTTTTTCTGCTTTATGTAATATTTTGCCATTTAGAGTATCTTTTCCATTATTTTTCAATAGTTTAAAATTTTAAATTCCAGAATTTAAAAATTCCTGCAGCTCGGCCTTAAGTAAGACAAAAGTGGAGAGCAAGCATTATGAAGGGCAAAGTGCCACGTCTGGGTAGAAATAGTTCAAATACAACCTGGTATCTTCTAGCATTTTCTTTTTTCAGTAGCTGTTTTGTTTTTCATTTTGTATATTTTTGTCTCTGTTTTGATTTATGAACATGAGGACAGATGCCTGTAGAAGACGGAAAAAGAAATTGGAATCGCTGTGGCTGAAGCAGCACATGGTTGTGAGCTGCCTAATGTGGATGCCTGTGACTGAAATCTGAATGTCTGTAAGATAAATATGAAAGGCTAAATAGTGACTCTCATCAGCCCCTACTATATTCTGTAAACATAGATGTTGTGAAAGATTACAGAGCTTTGCTCCAGTTTTGGTAGTTATACTAACATTTTGACAATTAAATTATGTAGTCTTTTAAAACCTGATGTAATAAATTTGAAGATGACTAATACAATAGTTAAGAAAGTTTCTTCAGGATGAACTATCATTGTTTCTTTGTATAACTTATTCTTTTCAACAGTGCACATAAGTGTTGATTAAAGTAGGCTGGCTTTAAAATAAACAAATTATAGGTGATGCAGATGAAGAATGAGAATTTGAGAAATGTGGAATGAAGCATACACAGAAATAAATAGTGTGATAACCAACAGCTTAGATTGAAACTCTAAAGGTCATTTAAATGAGCAGATTCAAAAGCTTTGGGCTCAGTTCCACATAGACTTGAAATATTTTAAAAAAGTAAATAACAACAAGTCAATTAAAGTAACTATTTATGAATTTTAAGTCAATTAAAGTAACTATTCTTTCTTTCTCTGAAAGAAAAGAATTTAGAAAAAAGTCTGTATCTTACCCCAGCCAGGAAAAGTAGAATTATGGTTGTCAGGCAAAAGTTTCCTACTTTCTTTTGAATGACAGAATCAGATATCAACATTGTCATATAAACAGGCTGCTCTGCGATTAAGTCTCTGGCCGGAATGAACAGACACAAAAGACTTTTCAGGAAAGTTGTACTAGGCTGCTGTCCCTGCACTGCTGGTCTTTAAAACAAACAAACCAACCAAAAGAAGCAGGAAGAGCTCGCAACCAGAAGAGATGTAAATCATGAAACCCACAATTACTCATTTTAGGAAGGAAATGACATGCTATTCAGTAATACCTGTCCATTCTACAGCTTATATTTTCTTTAGGCTATGCTTATTTAGTGATTATTCCCTTGCTTAAAAGCAATCAAGTTAGAGATCTCAGTGAGCATTGTTTCATATAATAGGAAAGATTCAGCTTAGCGTTCCCTTCTTCCCTGTTAATTATGGACTTAGCAATTGAGGCATGCCAACTTACCATGAATCGGATTATCCCAGGATCAAAATGAAAATTTAAAACATAGAGGAAATAGTTTAATTTTATAAATTATTTATAAACAAAGAGTAGCTTTGCTTCTGTACCTCAACTCTAACATGTCAGTGAATATGCCTTGCTAAGAAAGATTACAATCATTTTTTTGTTTTGTTTTGCTTTGTTTTTTCCCTTTCATTTAAAAAAAGTTTTTATTACATAATATATTCTGATTACAGTTCCTCTTCTCTCTATTTCTCCCAGTTCCTACCTCCCTCCTTCTCATCTGTACCGTTGTTTGTTTGTTTCTCCTTAGAAAAGAATCACAGTTTTAACTGATAATAAAATAAAGTAAAATATAACACTTTGGAATTGAACTCTGAACAAGTAAACATAAGGAAAGGAGTGCAAAAGAAGGCACAAGAAACAGATATAAACACAAAGATCTACTCGTTTGCATACACAGGAATCTCATAAACACACTAAACTGGATTCTATAATATATGCACAAAGGACCTGTTGGGTAAAAGAGAAAAATGCTAAGTCCATAATTAACAGGGGCGAGTGGAATGCTAAGCTGAATCTTTCCTATTATATGAAACAATGCTCACTGAGATCTCTAACTTGATTGCTTTTAAGCAAGGGAAAAAATACATAAAATCAAAATATAATGTCCATTGACGTGTGAATTTATATCTAGCTATTTATTTTGATCCTATTGATCAATATGTCTGTCTTTTTGCCAAACCTATGCTGTTTTCATTACTACCATTCTATAATATGGAATACTATTATATGATCTGCAAATAAAAATGCTTTTACATCTTCTTTTCTTCTTTGTATGCTTTAGTACCCTTATATTTAATAGGTATGGTGAGGCAAGTTATTTATTTGTCTTGTTCCTAATTTTTTTTGTTTTTTGCTTTTTTGTTTGTTTGTTTGTTTTTTGGTTTTACTAGGATTTCTCTGTGTAGCAGGGCTGTCCTGGAACTCACTGTCTAGAACAGGCTGGCCTCAGAAATCTGCCTGCTTCTGCCTCCCATATGCTAGGATTAAAGGCGTGTGCCACCACTGCCCAGCATGTTCCTGATTTTAAGAAAATAATTTGAGTTTTTCTCCATTTAAATTGATGTTTGCGCCGGGCGGTGGTGGCACATGCCTTTAGTCCCAGCACTTGGGAGGCAGAGGCAGGAGAATTTCTGAGTTCGAGGCCAGCCTGGTCTACAGAGCGAGTTCCAGGACAGCCAGGGCTACACAGAGAAACCCTGTCTTCCAAAAAAAACCAAAAATAAATAAAAATAAAAATAAAAACAAAAATAAAATTAATTGATGTTTTCTATGGGCTTGTGATAAACTACACTCATGTTGACATATGTCCCTTGTATCACTAATCTTTCCAGGACTGTTAGCATGAAAGGGTGTTGGATTTTATCATAAGCCTTTCCTGTATCTGATGAGATGATGAGATGTTCATGTGGTTTTTGTCTCCCAATGGTTTTATAAGGTAGATTATAATTTTTGATTTATGCATGTTGAATAACTCCTGCATCTCGTGATCTATCTTTGATAGCGTTTGCTAGTATTTTAGTAAGATTTTTATACCTATATTCATACAGGAAATTGGTCTATAATTCCCTTTCTTTATAGGTTTTTTCATGTGGGTTTAGGGTCAAGGTCACTGTGGCTTTGTAAAATAAATTCGGTAATGTTCCTTCAGTTTCTATTTTATAGAATATCTCATTAACTCATCTTTGGTTGTCCAGTAGAATTCTGTTTTGTTTTGTTTTGTTGAGAGAGTTTTAATGACTGCATGTAATTGCTGAGTTTATATATTTGTTTAAATTGCTTATTTGATCTTGATTCAACTTTGGTAAATGAAGTTTATTGATAAAATTACTGAATAAATTTTCCAATTTGGTGGACTGCAGGTTTTTAGAGTACATTTTTATGATTCTCCAGAGTTTCTTAATATCTGTTGTTATGTCTCCCCTTCATCTCTAATTATGTTAAGTTGGATCATTTGCCTTAACCTTTTAGTTAATTTAGGTAAAACTTTGTCAATCTTATTAATTCTTTTAAAGAACTAATTGTTTGTCTCACTGATTCTTTGTATTGTTTTTCTTGTTATTGATTTCAGTGATGAGTTTAATGTCTTTTTTTTGCATTTACTCCTTTTGAGTGAGAATTATTTTTATTCTAGAGATTTTAGATGTGCTGCTATGTTACTAATATGACATTTATACAATTTCATTAGGCAATTAGAGCAAAGAACTTGCCTATTCGAACTTTCTTTATTGTGTCTCATAAGATTGAGTATGCTGTTTATTTTCTTTCAATTCTACAAAGTTTTCAACTTCTTTCTGATTTCCTGTCTTGACCCATTTTTTATTCAGAAGGGAGCTATTTAGTTTCCATGGGACTGTAAGGTTTTTGTTAATTCTGCTGTTGTTGATATCAAGCTTTAATCCATAGTGGATCACATAGGATCCAGGGTGTTACTTATAATTCTTTTAAGAATTGGTTTGTGTTTAAGTACATGGTTAATTTTGGTGAAAGTCCCTTGAGGCACTGAGAAGAACTGATAACTTTTATGTTTGGGGGAAATGTTATACAAATATCTGTTAGATCCTAACGGTTTATAATACTAGTTACCTCCAGCATTTCTCTGTTGAGCTTTTCTTTTTTCAGAGAAACTCTTTATTGGTGAGACTGATGTAATAAAGCAATAAAGCTTCCCACTATCATGGTGTGAGGATCAATCTTTATGAACTAAGGTGTCCTTGTGTTTGGTTTGTAGACGCTAAAAACTGTAATGTCTTTTTGGTGGATTTTTCCTTTGATAAGTATGTAGTATCCTTTCCTATATCTTCTTTCTAATTTTGGTTTGAAGTCTATTTTTGTCAGATATTAGCATTGTTACAATAGCTTACTTTTCAGATTTATTTGCTTTGAACTTTTACCCTGAAATTATTTGTTTCCTTGATGTTTAAAATGATGGATTTTGTTTCCACTTCCATTTTGTTAGTCTGTGTCTTTTTATTGGGCAATTGACACCACAAATGATGTGACATATCAATGAACTGTTTTCATTGATTCCTTTTTATTATTCTTGTTGACTCTGTTTTTATTGTTGTTGTGGCAGTGGTGATAGTAGTGTGTGTATGTTTCTCTCTCTCTCTCTCTCTCTCTCTCTCTCTCTCTCTCTCTCTCTCTGTCTCTCTCTGTCTCTCTCTGTCTCTCTCTCTCTCTCTGTGTGTGTGTGTGTGTGTGTGTGTGTGTGTGTGTGTGTGCGTGTTTCCCCTCTTTTGGTGTACTGGTCAAGGATTACTTATTTCTTAAGCATTTTTGGGTTTAGTTAAACACTTTAAATTGAAATTTCCTTCTAGCAACTTTTGTAGACCTGGATTTGTAGATAGATACTGCATATATTTGGATTTACCATGAAATGTCTTATTTTTATCCATTTAGTGTGGTAGAAAGTTTTGCTGGGTATAGTAGTTTGAGCTGACATAAACATATACTTCTTTAAGTTCGGGAAATTTGCTTCTGTGATTTTGTTGAAAGTATCTTTAGGGCTTTGATGCAAGTTTCTTCTCCTTCCTGTCTTACTATTATATTTATATTTGGTCTTTTCATATTGTCAAAGGCTTTAGAGTTTTTTCTTTATATTTAACTTATTTTTTGGGCAAGATATACATTTTTTTCTATCTTGATTCCTGAGCCTGATATTCTCTATTCCATCTTCTGTATTCTGTGGGTGAAGGAGAGGTGAAGATCTGCAGTTAGCCTCCAGCTTTCATGGCTGTAATGGTCTATAGGTTTTCATGTAATGGCTGTTGTGAATGGAGCTTGAACAAAGTGATGAGTTGGAGTGAGTTTAAAACATAAGATCTGAGATGAGGGTAGAGAGAAAGGGAGGCTATTGTTTGTTGTCTGTTACAGAGCTTAGGATAAGTCCTGGGTATTACAGTTTAAGGAGTGAGCACATACCACAGACATCCCCATAGCCTTTCAATGGTAGCACAAGCCATGGATATCAACACAATCTGGCTCAAGTAGGACCTCCAGTCCAGGCATGATCCTCAGAATAGATCTGGACGTTGTCCTAAGGTGGCAATGCAGGCTGCTCAGGTTAATATGGCCCCTAGTGGCAGCAGGGCTCATGTATATCACCATGGCTTCCTGATGTAGCACAGACCACAGACAGCCCATGTTGATGTCTGTGGTCTGTATTAATACCTGAAGCCATGTAGATGTCATTGGCCTGTGCTGCTGCCAAGGACTATGTTCATGGTATATGCAGTACTAGAGGGCCAGGCTAATATCCATGGTCTGTATTACCTCAAGAGACCATGCCAAAGTCAGTGGCAGGTGCTAATGCCAGGGACCGTGTGGATGTCTAAGGACTGAGCTGCCACCCAAAACCATGTGTAATTTCATGATCCATTCTCCTGCTGAGAGCAAATGGCAAGGAAACTACTTTTGCAGTGGTGTTGATGACTACGTAGTTACAGTTGTTAATAGAAAATAAAAAGGCTACTGTGACAACCCTTACTCCCCACCCCCACCAAAATAAGCAACAGCCTAGACATAAATCCACTGAAGTAAACTCTTAAAAATTGTCATAAGGATACTGAAGTACAGCTCTCCAGAATTGATGACTTCTGGTATGGTTACAGGTGAGGCAGGGCTTAGTTTTCTTTAAGGGGCTGGCTCCCAGAAGCTTGATCATATTCTACTGAGTATGTGTGTAACTCTAATAGGAAAATTGGACTTATACTCTTGTTTCCTCTTCCTCCTCCTTCTCCTCTTCCTCTTCCCCATCCTCCCACTTTTTCATCTTTTTCTCTTGTTTGTTGATGGGTGGATGGGGAAGTAGATGTCCTAAGTGTTGGGGAACAGAGCTGAAAGGACTTGGAAATGAGAAAGCTTGGGATTCATGGTGTGAAATTACTATATAATCAATAAAAATATCTTAAAAAAGAATTGAAGGTTGGGGAGAGAGGAGAAGATCAGTAGTTATTCTACTTGGTTCTCTGGACAGAATCTCATTGTTTGTTTCATTGTTTATTCATTTATTTATTTATTTATTTACTTTTAATCCTTAAGCCCTGTAATTGTTTACATTTGTAAACACGTATAGACTTTTATTCCATTTTCCATCTTTGCTTTAAGAAATACATATTTATACATATAAAATATAATCTTGGATAATTCTATAATCAAAGAATGCTTATTTTGATTAACATTCTTTTGGAGAAACAATTTCACTTGATGGTTAACCTAATAATTTGAGGGAAATCAATTTTTAATTACCCAAATTCATAATTTCAATAAAATGTGACTTGGGCCTTGTCTTTGTTTGAGTCCATGTTTGAGAACCAATGGAGCTATTAACATTAAAGGAAAATAACAAAAACTACTTGTAGTGTTTTAATTAAGCTTACAATTTTATTTATTTCTTTATTTCTAGCTCCCTTGAGGCTTATGTGGTGGGCTAATGTTGAGACATATGTTATAGATATTATATTCCAAATTATATACATAGAACTATTTTTAAGTAATGCTTTTTAATAACTATGAAATTTAAAGTACAATGTTTAAATACGGATTTTCTCCCCTAGACTTCATGATATCACACAACAACATTGAGTCATGGTTGTCAAGTTAATTGAATTAAGAGATATCTAGTCCTGATGAAATAGGCAAGTGTATAGTCTACAGTGATTTCCAGAGAGACTCATATGTATAAGAATGACTAATTGAAGACCAGCTTAGCATATGAAATAGGGCCTTCACAATATCTGGAAATCTTGGAGAAAGACAGCATCTCTGCACGTAGGACACATTCCTCTCATTGTGTGTTGGTAATTGATGTATTATATGCTGACATCAGACTCCAGATACCTAGTCTTTAAATATACACACATAACAGTGACTGTAGGGAACTTAAAGAATAATATGGAGACTTCCACAGAGCCCAGCTTGTTCAATTGGCCAGCCAGGTTCTGTGACTCCATCACATGCAGTTAACTATTATTGGATTACAGGCTCCTATTGTATAAGCCAACTCATATCTCCTTATTTTAATTAATTTTTAAAATTTATTTGAGATTATAATATAATTGGACCACTTCCTAGTCCCTCCACCTCTTTCTAAATTCGTTCACATTCTACTCCTTGCCCTTTTCAAATGCATGTCCTACTTTTCCCTTAATTTTAAATGAAATGAAATGTTAATGCATACATAATATATATGTATGTGTGTGTGATAGATCAATAGGTAGATAGATAGATAGATAGATATAGAATAGAGAAATATATAGATACAATCATCGCAGTCTATATAATATCGCTTATATGCATATTTGCAGGGTTCTCTTTCCAGAAGACTATTTCTCATGGTGACCTATAATTATTGGTATAACTTTGAGGTCTCCTGAGCATTCACTGTCAAAGTTAATAAGTCCATTGTTGCTGTCTTTTTTCAGCTTATGTGTAGGCACTTCATGGATGAAGATTCTGAGATTCCTAGAAGACACCTTCTCACAGGAAACTACCTTAGTCAGAGGATTATCACAATTTAAAATGTACAAATACTGTCTATTAGTTCTGTTCTTCTTGAGAACCATAACAGATTTTATTATTGCTTTATTTTATCTCAAAGGAGGAAAATTCTGTGATTAGGTACCTTCATTCTATACCCAAAGTTATCTGAATGCAAACTCATATTCTATTTTAATCAACTTTAATCAATAAAACTATATTGTATAACTTGAGTTTATTAATGACCCCTCTATACTTCAGTAATTTTTCATGTTAAATGTAGGCAAATTCCTACAGTTAATATTGATATTTTATTTAAAAACATAATGCTAAGGGTAAGTATGCTTGGAGTTGTGGTTCAGGGTACCAGTTTACAATGGGGTGAATTAAATAAATAAAGGGGGAAACCAAGTAAAGAATAAAAAGAAATAATAATGAAATAGCAACAACTTATAAAAATAATGAATAGTTTTTATAATTACTTTGAGTACAGGCTCCCTACACAGTGTACAAAGATGCCAAATACTAAGGTATTCTGTTTTACAAATATAAATAACTTTACTGTACAGTAAACGGACAGAGGCTTAGAGTGCTAAATTCAACTATGCTGCCTGATCAGTGAAACCAAAACTGTTTATGAGTGGGAAGAAAGTATAAAGCATGTGCTTATTTGATGGTGAGAAGGGAATATTTTAGCATGCTTCCATGAAAAGAGGAGCAATTATTGTGGTTTTTCAGTTTGAGTTATGCTTTGCACAGGAGATGCTACACTTGGGTTGTCAAAAGGCCCCTGACCTGTGGGGTTGACTTCTGCACATACTCTTGAGTGAACTCTAGAGGATTTTCCTGTAAAACAACACGAACAGTTTGCTATTTAAGGAATGTATATCCACATGTATTATAATTTAGGAATGTCTGACTTGTCTCTGCAAACCCTCATGGGCGATGATTTTGTTTCTCAGCTGCTGGAGTCATGCTGAGAGATTCTGGAAATTTCTGAGGTGAGACCAAACTAAAGGAAGTAGGTTGTTAGGGATGTGTCTGCCTCTCTGCTCCATAATTTCATCAAAACTTTTGCAACCATCATGCTCTGCCCAAATACATATGATTATACGCTCTTGGACAGACCTCTAAAAGCTTGAGCCAAAATCAATCTGTCCTTGTTTATCATCCCTGTTCTCTCAGTGATTTCATCATGGTAATGCAATAGTAACCCAGGGTATGTCTGCCTCCACTACTGAAACAGCAAAGGCATTGTTTTAATAAGCAATAAATATCTCAGTATTAATGACAGCAAAGTAATTCTTAAAGTATATTATTTGATATGGAGAATGTTAACACTGATAATAGTTTCCCACCTCTCATGGAGTACGTGTGGGTGGGTAGATTCCCTACCCAGATATATGTCTTTCCTTGGTAATTTGAAAAGAACCTTATTAAATCTATCTTTCAATAATAATATTGATAGATACCAGGCTAGTTAGTGTGTATGCTAAAACCTTGTGGTTTTGGACAACCATTAAATAATAAGTCTAATGTTGGCTACAGAGAATGTGGCTAGAACAGCATGACAAGTCATCTATAGCCATTTCTAATTATCACCAGGGCAACTGCACTACCCTGGCTATGCTCATTCATTCATCCTTTTTATTTTTATCTTTACTGAACACCAGGAGGCTATTGTAGTCACTATATTTGTGAACATATTTTAGTTTCATCACACACACACACACACACACACACACAAATAAAACCATGACTATACATAACTTTTAGACTAGATTACATGTATACATGTAGAGTTTTGATTTCTTTGATTTTTTTATATTAAGCTAACATTGTTCTTTTTTTAATTGTTCCAATGGGGTTTTTTGGTTTGTTTTTTGATTTTTTTGTTTTTATTTATTTATTTTTATTAGACATTTTCTTTATTTACATGTCACATGATAGATATCTCCTTTCCCAGTTTCCCCTCCAAAAAAAAGAAAAAACAAAACAAAACAAACCCCTGTTCCCTCCCCCCTCCCCCTGCTCACCACCCCACTCCCTTCTGCTTACTGGCCCTGGCATTCTCCTACACTGGGGCATAGAGCCTTCACAGGGCCCAGGCCCTCTCCTTCCATTGATGACTGACTAGGCCATCCTCTGCTACATATGTTGCTGGAGCCATTAGTCCCATCATATGTACTCTTTGGTTGGTGGTTTAGTCCCTGGCAGTCCTGAGGGTACTAGTTAGTTCATATTGTTAACATTGTTCTTTAAATCATGAGTATTTCAACTAGCTTGATTTTGTACCAACGTCTGTTGTTTACATATCTGCTGTAACGTATACTGGACCAAACCAAATAACATCCTGCTGGCATACAGTATTCTGAGTTCACAATTTTATCCTCTATCTGCTTGCATTTTCGTTTTTTTGTTTTGTTTTTTGTTTTTTGTTGTTGTTGTTTGTTTGTTTGTTTTTGTTTTCTTTTGATTTTTCATTTTTTTAACTTATATTGCATTATGATGAGAAAAGTTACATGATTTCAATTTATCTGAATTTGTTAACATTTAAAAACATATTTTAAGTAAATAGAATTAAATCACATTCTTGTTTCCCTTTTGTACCCCAATTCCTCCCAGAGACCTCCCTTCAATACCTACAGTATCTTTTTTGTCATAGTCCTTAAAATTTATAAAATATTATAACAATAAAAATAAGTATTATAGAAGTTGTTTGATATAAAACAACAATCAATTTAACACTCTTAAGTAGACGCTCATCTACAGCAATAGTGAAAATACATTTTTCTCAATATAAATTTTAAAGAACTCAACATATTAAGTGTATATTTCAAAATACTGCATCACTGCTAGTATTTTCTTAAATGAGCATAAATATATAAAGTCTTTTTGTTTGTTTGTTTTGTATTTAGTAGAGTTTAAAATCTTGGCTCTTACAGTGGTACAAGCCCCAAATAAGAACAATTTTTAGACATTGGATTTCATTGTAATGAGGCTGTACTTCAATGACCCTCACATCACCAAAGGATTTTACCTCCATCGTAGCTAAGCTGAGAGTTGACAGTTCTGCTGCACCAAGAAATGAATTGTAGGCACAATTTTTGGATACAGACTTCCTGCTATGGTCAAAGCTGACTTGAGTGAGCGACTTTATTCTCAGGTCACAGAGAACAGGTTACATTCATTTCAGAAATGGTGTATGTATTAAGATGGTCTATCCATAAAGTCATTCACCAACTGTTTCAATGAACAATTGTTCTGCTTGGCAGGTGGCACAGGCATTAAGTGAGGGTAAGAATTTGGTTCATTGGCTGTGATAACTTGGAAAAGTCTTCATCTTAGAGAAAGAGTAACTTATAAAGTCCTCTTCTTCAAACTTGATACAAAAGTAACAAACGTCAAGTAAAGCATTCAGTCTCACTCTTTGTTGTTCTCTTACAAGCAACCTCCCTAGTTAATCATTTGTGTTTCTTTTGGGTATATAAATACTTTTGAAATATATAAGCTGTTCTGAAAACCATAGTATAGTGTAAAATCATGAAATAAACAATACTACTAATAGATAGGCTGAGATAGGAGAAGCAAGATTTCAAGACCCTTATGTTGTACACAGCCAGACATTGTCACAAACAAACAGGTTGAAAGTATACATACATTGTACAATATTGGACCTATTTCTCCAATTACCAAATTAGAGAGACCATTGGATGACAATCAACAAATTTCTAATTCCTCATATTTTGGATTTCAATTTATTAGAATATGTTTGTAATATTAATTTTCACATTAAGATATTAAGAAATAGTAATTGTCACTTCCTGTTGTTTTTCTTGTAAGAGGTGGAGTTAGGTTTGTATGGATTTGTTGAAAAATTACTTCCTTGCTTCTTCTAGGGTGTAGTTTTGCTCCTTATGTTGATGTTTTCCATCCATTATCCTTTGAAGGGCTGGATTTGTGGAAACATATTGTGTGAATTTGGTTTTGTCATGGAATACTTTGGTTTCTCCATCTATGGTGATTGAGAGTTTTGCTGGGTATAGTAGCCTGGGCTGGCATTTGTGTTCTTGTAGGGTCTGTACGACATCTGTCCAGGATCTTCTAGCTTTCATTGTCTCTGGTGAGAAGTCTGGTGTAATTCTGATAGGCCTGCCTTTATATGGTACTTGAACTTTTTTTCCCTTACTGCTTTTTAATATTTTTTCTTTGTTTAGTGCATTTGATGTTTTGATTATTATGTGATGGATGGAATTACTTTTCTAGTCCAGTCTATTTGGAGTTCTGTAGGCTTCTTGTATGTTCATGGGCATCTCTTTCTTTAGGTTAGGGAAGTTTTCTTCCACAATTTTGTTGAGGATATTTACTGGCCCATTACATTGGGAATCTTCACTCTCTTCTATAACTATTATCCTTAGGTTTGGTCTTCTCATTGCTTCCTGGATTTCCTGGATGTTTTGAGTTAGGAGCTTTTTGCTTTTTGCATTTTCTTTGTTGTGTCAATGTTTTCTATGGTGTCTTCTGCCCCTGAGATTCTCTCTTCTATTTCTTGTACACTGTTGATGATGTTTGCATCTATGACTCCTGATTTCTTTCCAAGGTTTTGTATCTTCAGGGTTTTCTCTCTTTCTGATTTCTTTATTGTTTCTATTTCCATGTTTGGATTCTGGATGGTTTTGCTCATTTCCTTTGCCTGTTTGATTTTCTTTTCCTGTAGTTCTTTAAGGGATTTTTGTGTTTCCTCTTGAAGGACATCTAGCTGTTTACCTGTGTTCTCCTGTATTTCTTTGAGGGTGCTATTTATATGTTTCTTAAAGTCCTGTATCATCACCATGAGAAGTGATTTTATATCTGAATCTTGCTTTTCCTGTGTAATGGTGTATCCAGTACTTGTTATTGTGGGGAGAATTGAGTTCTGATGATGCCAAGTGACCTTGGTTTGTGTTGTTTATTTTCTTATGCTTGCCTCCCGCCATCTGGTTATCTCTAGTGCTACCTGCCCTTGCTAAATCTGACTGGAGCCTGTCCTTTCTGTGATCCTGGTTGTGTCAGAACTCCTCAGAGTCAAGCTGTCTCTGTGATCATGTGATTCTGGGATCCTGTGATCCTGGGCTTGTTAGAGCACATTTGAGTGGAGCTTCCTCTGGGTGTTGTGGGACTGGCTGCAGAGCTTGTGCCCAAGGTCTGCTCAGGACACCAGTCCAGACAGACAGGAATGAACCTGAGCCACTGGGCTGGCAGAGTTCCTATGTGCTTGGTCCCCCTGTTCCCAGTTACTCCTGGTTTTGGGACAGATGTTGGGTCTTCCTCACCTCTGATCCTGGGCATTCAGAGTGCCTGGGAGTGGAGCTTCTTCTGGGTGTTGTAGGACTGGCTGTGGAACTTGAGCCCAAGGTCTATTCAGGACACCAGCCCAGAGAAACTGGCTGCTTGCATTTTCAAAGGCTGCATTTCACTTCCCTACAAATCTTGCTGGCATTCCAAGAACCCCCAAATTTTAATCACAGTGTGGAAGATACTCATTCGTGCTGTGTGCACCTTCCAGTTTGTTCTCATCTGGGTAGACTTCTTACGACCTCAAATGTTTTTTTAAAATATTTTCCATATAATTTATAATTACTCTATCATTATAGTTAATAATTTTACGTTTTACACACAAGCTTTTCTGTTGAGGTTATTGTACAATTTCCTATCTAAATCATGATTGATAGAATAAATTACTCAATTTAATTGTACTTTAAATATAGATAATTTCTAATCTGGAAAATCCCTCAAAAAGATTAAATAGCAGAGGGTAAAAAAGGCCTTATCACAAATGAGGTTATGCATTTAATAATATACAATCTTAAATCTTAAAATACAATCTTTTTACTGTAAGGAAAGGTGACTATGATACATAAATTTTGAGAGATTTTCATTCATATGTTTAATAGCTAGCTATGTGCATATATGTTTTACCTGAATTTCAAGAGAAGAAGAATTTCAAATTCCCTAGATGAACAATTAAATTTAATAATGTATATATTTATTCTAACAACTAAAAATAGAATAATCACTAGTGTTTTCCTATTTCTTTATAATATCCATTCAGTCTTGTATGTATTGAAGTTATTGAGATCATGAACAACAATTATGAAAAATAATTTCTAATCATAGAAAAATAATCTATAACTTCTAAATGATGACTTCTAAAATGACTTTTAGGCTATAAATATGCTGAAAGGATAGACTGTAGCGCTTTAAAAAAAAACCTGAACTTTCCTTTTTTTTTTTTTTTTCGATACAGGGTGTCTCTGTGTAGCCCTGGCTATCCTGGAACTCACTCTGTAGACCAGGCTCTCCTCGAACTCAGAAATCTGCCTGCCTCTGCCTCCCAAGTGCTGGGATTAAAGGCGTGTGCCACCACCGCCAGGCAAACCTGAACTTTCTTAAGGAAAAAAACAAAACAAAAAACAAACAAACAAAAAAAACACACTGAAGCTGCTTAGTTGTAGGGGTCCAGTGGCCAGAAGAATGAAGCCAAGACAAAGGTTCTGATCAAGGCTCAAAGTTTAATTTTCAGCTCTGCGTTTATATAGGGGAAACCGGAAGACCCATCCTTTGATTTGGCTGGATTCTGTTACTTTGTTTCAGCTGGCCAATGTTGCAAAGCAAGCTGAGCAGATGGTCCACCCCTCAAGGTTCTGTAGGAAATGCCAATGTGGCAAGGCCAGTTGTTGACTCCAGCCAGGTTTTAAAACCTTCTGAGGATTGTTTAGCTTATTCAAAGCTCAGGGAAGGGCTCACTTGAGTGCTTCCTGTGCTTGTATGGCTCTAGCCCTATTATCACTGGGGTACAGGTTCTCTTTCAGGGGCCACTTCTCCTCTGAAGAAAATATACTCTCCTTCCCCCAGTAGCCATAAAGAGCAAAAGAAGTTAAGGGGAAAAGTGGGGGTGTGGAGAGGGGAGGATCTAAAGGGGTGGGAATAGGATCAAATGGAAGTATTGTGCACATATGAAATTCTCAATAAGAATATGAAAGATATGAATGCATAAATACACATTTAATATTGCTTCTAGGAGATTGGCAAGTTATGCTGGTTTGGAGAAAAGAAATTGGATTTTGAGAGAAGACATTTTCTTCCTTAACTCTGGTTTGTAACCTGCTGTCTAGATCAGCTACCAAAGGGTCCTGCCTCAAATGCTTATCTCCAAAGTACCTAAAGTCCTCCATTTATTGTTTTCTTTTTCCTACTAATTCGCAGTGATATATTTTACCTTCATGTCCCCTGTGTTAGTTGTATTAATCCCTCTGCTTCCCTTCTTGTCCATTTTGTTCTCATGAGTATTCTAATCCATCTCTCAAGCACAGCTGTCAATGTGGCCTGCGATAGAGATTGGCTTTGTAGCTAAAATCTCTATTAGTAGTACAGGAAGTTACTTGGACTTCTTCATCTTACAGTTTCTATAATTTCCTCCTCAAATGTTTGCTGAAGCCCAATCCTCAAAGAATGACAATGTAAGTGTAGCATCTCAGTGCTGGGGGATAGATCCTTGAGGTAAGGTCTTCATAAGTGGGGTTCTTGTATTCACGAGCAAAGGAATGAGCTCACTCTCTCATATCTTTGCCACACAGGACAGTCCCATATAAGAAGGCCCAGGATGATATTTTTTATCTCATTTCTCATTCACTTGTGAAGAAAAATATGTTTTTGTTATCAAAGTCACATAATTTATGATACCTTATTACAGTACCCTAACTTGTTTCAGACAAGACTTTTATTCGAAAGATTTACCTTGTCATTAGCTTGAAGCAATTGCTTTCTCATCAACCACATTTATTTTGAGTCTGAACAACAGAACATATGAAATGAAATGTTTCTGACACTTACAAGAGTCACTGGTGTTCAGAATGTTTTGAGAATAATGATTAACCTACGTAAAATGTATGTCATGTATTTCTTTAGCTATCTTAAACCCTAAAGACTTACACGTGAAATCACGAGCTTTGTGTGATGAAATAAAACTTCAGAGACAGATCTAGCACTTGCCTTGAAAAGGACCTACCTTAGAGTCAAGGAGTTTAGTGATCCACTGGACGATACAGTGATAAGATAGAGGGCTAGCAAGTGACTAAGGATGCCATTTTCAAAGTGGAATTTGTTGATTCTAAACCATAAAATAATAATACAGTTCATTATTCAATGTTTTAAATTATATAAACAAAGAAAGATTAGTAGAGTGTAGAAACTCAGAATTAACTTTGCTTTTCAATTAGGAAAACACATTTCACAAATTATTTAATTGTGCTCTAAATATTTGCCGAACACTTGGTTCTATGTTCAAGGTTTGTACAGAAACAAATATCAGTTTTAGCATTTAAATCCCAACACTGAATATTTCTTTAGGTTCTCTTACGTGAAACAAATACATTAATGCTACTAGATGTTAACCTCAAATAATTGCAGTGGTCTATTAAGAAGCTAGACCTAGAGACACTAAAAACAATATTAGTTAGGGTAATGATGGTCTTAGAAAAAGTTAGAGATGGAAGAGATAGAAATATATTTCAGATAAAATGGGGGGAAAAACCAATTTTCTTAATGTAATGAATTATAGCTGAAAGATTCACTCAGGTACTTCCAACTTTATTAACAGATACATACATATTCCGTGCATTTCAAATGTGATAAGAACTTGTAGTCAGAATAATCATAATGTGTTTTATAGATTTATCTTTGCTTTTATTTTAGCTTCTGGTAAATTTTAACAAAGTAGCCATTTAAACATTTGTAAATTTTAACATGCATTTGCAAATTTCACACTTTTAATACATAACATTCATTTAAGAGAAGATTTTTAATACTTTTGTATATAGCACATAAAGAGAAACATGTTTTAACATCTATGTTTGCATTTTAAATAGGTAACTATCACTATTTCTCTTTTGTAGATTTATTATGCTTTGGCTAGTTGGGTTGAACTGTACAATAGCAATTCAAATATATAATAGCTTATCAGAAATGTATATATTAGTAGTCATCTTAGAGATGTGCTTTAAGTGAATGATCAGTATAAAAACTGAACTAAGACTATAAAATGTAGTTCACTTATATTTTCCAAAGCAAAAAGCCTTAAGAATATTCAGGAGCTACTTCAGGATATGAAAGCAGAGTCACTCACTGTCCTTAATTCAACTACAGCTATTTCAGAGGGGCTTGGAGCATGAAAGGCCAGGAAATAGGAAAATATATGCACATATGTTCCATACATATTGCTCCTGCCTTGAAGAAGGAATGGTTTCAGATGTAATGAATTTAATGTAACAGAAGTGCAATATCACTCAAAATCAGAGAATTTATCTCAGGAGCTAAAATCTTCTGAAACTTCTAATAGTACAATTTTGTTAAAACACAACATTTCAAGAAGTGATGATTCATGCAGTTTGGGGAACACACAGCCCAAGGAAGAACAGCCATGCAAGTTCGGATGATGGGAACTGGTGGTAAATTTATCTATTCTGCACAGAGTGCCAAATGAAAAGAGATAAGGAGGGAGTGATAGGATGCCTTCTGAGTGTTCATAGGAAAAAAAATCTACAGAATTGACTTCGAGTCAACATTCCATACTCTTATCAAGTGGAGATAGTGGAATTTATTTCTCTCCATTAATTTTTGTTGAGTTTGAGAAAAGTTCACTCTGTAGCTTGTGAATGTATTATTTGCCCCTCTCCTGTAAATAACTCAGAAATCCCATTCGAATCCACCTTCACTAGATGTTCACAAGCTTCTAGACATGTTGCAGTACATAATCCAACTCCTTAAATCCACCCCGAGTGCTTGTTAAAATAAGACATGAGGTTCAATATTTGGAGATGTTTAAAGTTAAACAAAATGAGTTTACTGCTCTTAAAAATACTGAAAACTCTGAATTAAAAATCAGAACTAGTCTTAACTATTGTCAGCAAATATAGGAGTTCTAGTTATCAGGACTGTTGCTAGAAGAGGGGCCAGGTGGCCAAGTATTCATATCATGCTTCACGTAGCTCTTGACTTGACTTCAGGGAGATTCCATAGACTCAATATAAAATAAAACTATTCACAAGTCTCTCCATCTTGTACCATCCTGGAAGCCTAATAGGAAGCCGATGGTGTGAGGTGCTGTCCTTTGAATTGCTGAGGCTTAGACGGTACCCCTGGACTCCACTGAAAGAATGTTACTCATATTCATTGGCTCCCTTCAGCTTGACCACATCTTCACCAAGAGAAGCATGCCATACCACTTGGTTAAAATACCTCCTGGCTCAATGTTTCCTTTATTCTAAATGACTCATCTTCAGCACACCTGCTTTCAAGACCTGTGCTCAATGCCTGCTCCTCTTTCAGAAAGCAAGAACAGGATATTACGGGTCCTCCTTGGAAGCAATGAAAACACTAATGGAGACTTTCCACAAGAATCTGCCTTCCGGCGGAGGTGTTTCAAGTCTGTAGTGGAGAACTGGAAGAATACGTACAAAATGACACACTCCTTTGTGTTTGTGGGCCTTACCAGCTCAGGTAAACACTGGAGCAGCAGGATTGCTGTATTTTCTCATCTGCCTGGCAGAATCTGCAAGGAGTTCATTAAGACCCAGGTCCCTAGCTCCTGGGAAGACTCCTTGTAAGTCTTTTTCATTCAGCAGCCAATCACATTTGCATCATTTTGACTTCCCTCTTAGATCATTTCCCTGCTGAGTCTGAGGAGAAAATCATCCTATTCTGCTTTTCATGGCCTGTGTTTGCAGCAAGGAGCTACCTATGTCTTTTTTTCCTGACTGTGAACCCATTTTCATCTCCTTGATGATCTGATTGCTTGACATATTCAAGAAGTTAGCACTGGGACCTCTCAAACTGTCTAGAATAAAGTGGAAAGTAGAGAAAGTACCAATTGTTCTTTAATAGAATGGGAAGCTGCTATATCTGTAACTAGCTGTTTCTGTTCTTTAAACTAGTAGGACCCAAATGAATCCAACCCACAATCAATAGATAATCTGGACTATTCTTTCTTGCCTTGACATTCATGCTTTCTTCTAAGCATGGATTTGTCTTTTGAGAGCTAGAGATTAAACCCATGATCCTGTGTACAGCAGCCAGGCTACTGTGTCTTCAGCTCTTCTGAATTCATTTCTGACAATCCAAACTCTCCTAGATTTGAGCTACTAACAAATGGTCTACAGATCACCAATTAAGTCTACTGTCCACATCTAAAGGAATGAGACTCTTGAGAGCCCTCCAAAGTTTACACCTCATATCTAACCATTTAGTCACAAAAATAAAATCATGCTATGCTCTTGTTTGGTGGAGTTCTGCTTTTTATTTTTGACCATTCCCTTTTGTGTATTGATAGCTCTGATATTCTAGTATTCATAACAATATACCAGAAACTAGTGGCTGTTAATCTACTATGGCAAATGTGATCATAGTTATTATCAATTAGCACTTACCTACAAATCCTACTAGAGTCAAACATAAGGTCTGAGGTCTAGGGGCTACAGTGTTCTTGAGGAAAGTTCCCTTTGAAGAAAGCTTTATTTTGCTGGTTGCCAAGGTAAATTACATACCATTAATCTCTTTCTCCTACTATATATAAAGGGGATTAGTCTGTATAATAAGTGGGTACGTTTCTGAAGACAAGAAATTTAGCCAAGGTATTTATTTCGAGCTTTAGTAATGAAATCTGTTTACTTTGCTTAAACCATCTAGCAGCATATAGCAGCTAAAATGATTATTTTTTTTTATTTTGAAAAACAAATATAAATATCCATACTACTGATCTCTCCAGTTCTCATGAATATTTTATTCATGTATCCCATTAGGAGCTATATCAATAAGATCTACAAATAATTATGGTAGCATCATTAATCAGTTTAACTAACCTTTGTTTTCTTCCTCTTGAGTATCTTCCCAGAACATGTCTTTCTCCACCTCCCTCCTTAAGGAATAGGCCCAGCATTAAGCACATGCCTTTTGCACTTCTGTTAATATTGGCAGACAGGGGAATGCTGAACCATGCTGGCTGGTGAGAAAGAAGATGCCTTTCATGTGGCTTGGCAATGCAAGCATCGGAGAGTGTTTACTTCTTTTCCATAGAACTTATATACATTGAGTGCCTATGGCTTTATATACTATAAATGAAAGACAGTGCTTTAATGCAGACTCTCACTAAATGGTAAAAGTACATTTTAAGATGTTTTATAAATTTAAAAAATGTTATTTCTAAGAGATGTGAATTTTTTCAGATTAATTTTTTTAATGTAGTCTTTTTTCATATGTTATATTCCTACTGCTGTTTCCCTTCTTTCTCCTCTCAGTCTCTCAGTGCCACCCTCTGCTCTCTCCAAGATCCACCCTCTTTTTCCTTCAGAAAACCAGATAACCCCAAGAGATATCAACCAAACATGTATCCTGTTGCCAATAAGACCAGGAACAGTCCTTCATATTAAGGCTGGACAAGGCAAATGCGTAGGAGAAAAAAGTGTCCCCAAATCAGACCAAAGACTCAGAGACAGCCTTCAATCCCACTGTTGAAAATCCCACAAGAACACCAAGCTATACAGCCATCACATACGCAGGGATCTAAGTCAAACCCATACAGACTCCCTGATTGTCAGTTCAGTCTCTGGGAGCCCTGGTTAGTTGATTCTGTGGGTTTCCTTAATCCTTCTGACTCCTACAATCCTTCCTCCCCTGTGGTCCGCGCTTCTTTCCCGCCGGCAGGAATACACGGACACACACACAGGATCCTTCTGCAGCAAACCTTTATTACCATGTGGCGAGGAGAGAGAGAGCCCTGGACAATGCACTGTTTATATACACCCTGGAGCGGCGTGTTCACCTCTGATTGGCTGTTTGCTCATTACCTCATGAGACGCCTCGGGATAGGCTGTGACTTGGCGCGTTTTGGCCCTAGCACATGCGCAGATGGGCTGAGACTTAGCACGCTCTGGCCCTAGGCACATGCGCAGACTACGTGTTAAGGGGAGAAGAAACCAGATGCTGGCGCCATCTTGTAATGGAGGCTGCCGGCTTAGTGTGGCTCTCTACACTCCCCCACTTCCAAAGAATTCCCCAAGCACTACCTAGTGTTTGGCTGTGGGTCTGTGGATGAATCCTCTTTGATGCTGATCATGCTAGGATCCTGTCTACAAGCATAGCAGAGTGTCATTAGGAACTATTTCATTTTTTTTCCTTTTAGCGAGTCCAGTTTGTTCTATCCTTTATTTCTTGTCCATCTAGGCACTGTCAGTATTGGTGGGCTACCTCTTGGGTCAAAGCTCTCAAATTGGACCAGTCATTGACTGGCCGCTCCCACAAGTTCGGCACCACCTTTACTCCAACACATCTTGCAGTTAGGAAATTGGAGCTCAAAAGTTTTGTAGCTGGATTGGTGTCCTGGTTCTTCCATTGGAAGCCATGCCTGGAGATGGTCAGTTGTAGTTCTGTATTCCCCATTACTGAGTCTTCCCTAGGGTCACCCTTGTAGGTTCCTGAGTTTTCTTTTCGGCCATGGACTGGGTTCGTTGCAGGGACCCCAATTTCTGCGGAATGAGAGTTCTGGTCAGGTGGGCAATAAGTCAGCAGATGCCAGATAGACTCGACACAAGAGTGTGCTGAATCAGAATGTTTTTGTACAAGGTAAAATTCAGGCTTAAATAGCATAAAGCAAGCAGGGCAGATGACAAGAGTCACGTAGGCGGGCGAGAGTTACAGCAAGGTCAATAGAATCTGAGAGCAAGACTGAAGTCATGTATGCAAGTGACCACCACATCAAGGTCTGTAGGATCAGGTATCCAGATGTGAAGCAGGCAGAAGAACAGTGGTGCTCTCCCTGCTGGGGTTATTTTGGTAATCTCATGCTAATTCACTGGGTCTGCTGAAGGCAAGCACCGGGAGGTTCCAATCTAGCAGTTCCTGCTAATTCTCTGGGTCTTGCTGGAAGGAAGCACCAGGAAGTTCTGATCTAACAGTTCTAGCTAATACCCTTGAGTGAGGGAAGCCTTTTGATTACTCTCTAGTATGTAAAACAGTTCTGTCTTCTGTGGGACTGCCCTAAGAAATGTGCTTGACCTCTGTTGCTAACTCTGAGGACAACCTGTCTGATAAAGCAGATTCCTTGAGAGACATTCCAAGCTAAGGACAGCTAAGGACAGCTTGGAATTAAAATAGAATATTTTGAAACATTGTGTTGGCCAGGAAACAATGCCCAATCTTAAGTTTAGCCATTAATGAATGATTACTTGGGGCACCTTTTATGCCTAAGTAAGAGGGTGTGTTAACGATTGGAAAGACTAATCTAGAACATGTCTGAGTTAGGAGATGCCATCGACTGTCTGAATACCCACGAGGTACATGCTCCCCTTTGGAGCCATAACACCTCTGACCCTTGATCAGGCTTTTACCCCGATATTTCGGATTTAACTGGAGTAGACAGGTGGGCATGGCAGTTTTCTACCTTCCTTCCTTCCTTCCTTCCTTCCTTCTTTCCTTCTTTTTCTTTCTTTCTTTCTTTCTTTCTTTCTTTCTTTCTTTCTTTCTTTCTTCTTTCTTTTGTTTTTAAAGATTTATTTATTTATTTTATGTATATGAGTACACCATCGCTCTCTTCAGACATACCAGAAGAAGGCATCAGATCCTGTTACAGATGGTTGTGAACCACCATGTGGTTGCCAGTAATTGAACTCAGGACCTCTGGAAGAGCAGTCAGTGCTCTTAACCATTGAACCATCTCTCTAGCCCTAGGTTTCTACCTCATCCCTTGAAATGTGCTTTCAATTCCAGTCATCTCCCCAATTACTCCCCCTACATACATACCTGTTCCCTGCCTTTTCCGTCCCAAGTTTTCCCATGTTGTGTGGATATATTTTAACAAAAGGATTAAAAACCTGCCTTACACATGAGTAGTTACTTTCTGGAGGGTTCCATTTAAAATTGTTAGTCCAAACAAGGATTTTTAATATGTATCAAAAGATTATGGTTGATATAAGGCATGGAATTTTCAGAAAGTATGAGATGGGTTTGATTTTGGTTGGTTGATTCTTTAGACAGAGGATCCCAATGTAGACCTACATGGCCTGGAACTTGATATGTAGACTAGGCTGCTGTTGAACAAGAAAAGTCACCTGTTTTTCTCTCCCAAGATATAAGATTAAGTCTGTGGGTTCTATGCCTAGCCTAGAAAATGGGAGAATTTAAACTAAAATTATGATAAATTGCATTAATTAAATTATTCATGTGGTTTTTATCCGAAGAGTGGGTATTTTTTTTTGGGGGGGGGAGGATGGAAGGGAGCTTTGTGAATAAATGTGCTGATATAGCAGAAGGTAGAGTGAACCTGGAAACTGATGCCCATTGATGGTTTGGTTTCCCTCTTTGCAGGTGATCACTTAAAATTGATAGTTTTATAGAATGAGGTAGTTTTTCAAGATGAAGATAACATACTATAAGGTCTTTGGCCTTGCTATTGTTTTCTTATTGAGTGTTTCTCAAAAATTATATGAGATATACAATAAATAAATGTCCAGAGTGTAACAAATACTTAACTATACAAGATGTTCCTTATTTGCTAAGAAAATGCCAAACATCCAGTCTTTGTAAATTAAAGATATTTCTAAAAAATAAATACTGAAAATTGTCTTCAAATTGGAGATGCTTACTCCTACAGATGATTAGCCTGTACTCATGTAGACTTACTTTCCTACAAGTCTAGTTGTCCTTGCTGAAAAAGTAATAAGCATTTAAGAGTTATCAAATCTGTAAGAGAAATTGATCATCTAATTGAAGGCAACAGGATAGGAAATTGTGTTGCAACATTTGGCATAACTGCCTGCTAAGAGTCAGTTCATCAAACAGGTATCCTTTTTTAAAATTAGATATATTAATTGCTATACAATTATATCACCTCTTCTCTTCTCTGTCTTCCTTAAATCACTTCTTTACCCCATCACTACCTCTCAACTTGATGATCAATGCTTTTATTTTTGCATATTTATGGAATACTTACATATATAACTACAACCTGCTATCACTGTTTAGTGTGGCTTGTGTGTATATGTGCATCTAAGGCAGAATACTTCTTACTAGATAGCCAATTAGGAAACTCTTATCAGGAAAAGACTAATTGTTCCTACCTTTGAAGTCAAGATATATTACATCTTCCTGGTTTTCTATTTTGTAAAGGATAAAACAGGCATTCATTCATTTGTCCATTTAATAAGTAATATATATATGTATATATATATATGATAGATATATAGATAGAGTGAAAGCATACAATATAGAGTATAGGTAAGAGCAAAATCTGATGTAGCTTGAACTAATTGTATAGACTGTGACAATTGATATCACTATGTTTTTAAAATGTGGTTGTATCCATTAATATGAATATGTATCCTGCTATAGAATGACTAATGTCTTTTACTCTGGTCTGGCAAGATCTTTTTGGGATATTATATAATACATAATATCTCAACATTCTGAATACTAAGTTACTTTTGACCATAGCATTTTAAAGCACAGACTAGTTCATCAACAGCTTTCATCAAATGAGGAGGAAGAGATCTGTGCATGCACAGTGTGGTGTTTTTGTTCTTCAGTGTGAAGGTTCACTCAAAAGTCATCAGCTGGTATGAACCACTCTGTGGTGTTCCCTGCCTGTGTGGGGATAAGTCAAAGAATGGAAGTCTTTCTCTTTGAAGATCACCAGGCGCCTACCAAGGAGATACAATGACATCCTGTCTAACAGTGGTAACTGGTCTCTACCCATGTGGTCAGAAATAAAAAATAATTGAAACATGGTGTTACTGAAGTTTCCAGCTTCCTTTCCTAGTGGAAGAAAGTAGAAAACACAGCACACAGGATAGGGTTTCAGGTTTCAGCTTTCCTGTCTCTCAGACATGAACCCACTAAAGAGAATAAAATTCAGAAAAATAAAATCTAAAGGACTTGAGCAATATCAAGTGCACTAGGATGTGGGAATTAGAGGCTGAATATATCATAAAGTGTCCCTTGGTACCCACTATGCTCTAACAAATTGCTCTAGCAAACTCACAATTGCTGAGATTGGGTCACTGTATTAATCCACTATGTATTATCCTACAAATGAAAAAGAACCACAATGATTGGCAAACTTATCATGTGCACAAGTCAAAGAAATACTCTAACCTCAAGACATCACATGGTTCTCTGTATAATCCTTGTCCAGTTTATGCTTAAGTGTCTCCATGTCAATTGTCCCAACAAACAAAAACAATGCAGTTCAAGACTTGCATGGAGATAACCACATGAAAGCCCTATATACCATACACATGGTACTATTCCAAACATAGGAGCAGATATGATTCATTGGTACAACCTCTTTAGTTCCTAAGGTAACTACTGGGTGTGGATTTCCAGAACCACATTAGGGTGAAGAGAATAACTTCACAGTTCTGCTTACTACAAACTCTGAAGTAAAGGTACAGAAGTGACTTAAGTGATTTTGAGAGAAAGACATAAGAGCAATCTAAGGCACGCCCTCACAAATCATACTGGATTTGGACTGAATTGAGCTCTCAATTACAGATGATCCTTTTAATACAGAAAATGAATGTCACATGGCTCATTTCACCATAGAGATAGAAAAAGATTCAGAAAGCTGAAATAAATGAAGAACTTACCTCCTATGTCTTCTGATTTAATTTTTATTTTAAAGGACATAAAAACCAGTGTTTAATGGAGAAAGAGAGATAGTTCAGTGTGAAGAACAGCAACAACAAAAAGACTACTTAAGATTAAGAAGATGATCTTGCATTAAAACATATTCCAGAGGGTGTTTTGGACATTTTGTGTACTGTGGGAAGCAATAGGAAATAATGTGAAGCAACTACCATGGAGCTTTGTATTTCATTTCTCATGAAGGTTTGCGTTTCACACAAATGATGTGATACCCACCCTTAAATGCAAGAGTTCATTTGAGCACAATAAAAACCTCATATGGGCAGCACTCTAAGCATTTATATCAATTCATAAGCATCCTCAGAGCTCAGACTATCACAGCCATGAACAAGGACTCCTGCATATAGATCTCTTTTCCTTTGTAATCTGGGGAAATTGAGTTGGGAAAGAGAATTCAAATTGTGTAAAATATTCCTGTATCTTTATTAGAATATTCAATTTTTTAAAAAAGTAGCTTTCACTGATTAGGCCACTATAGCTTTTCTGAGGTCTAGATGATAAGCTCATCTTCTTGAGAAGCCCAGAGCAGCATTAGGCCATCCATAGCCAATATCTAGTTATTATCAAGGCTATAATAGAACAAACATGCACCCCTTTGTGTCCTGACTAGATGTTTATCTTTCCAGGATTCTTAGCATTTTGCTGAATTCAGCTCAAGCAGAATATCCTCTAAAATAGGCCATTGTTCTTCCTGTGTCCCATGTAGCTTTACATTCTCACTTGGAGACTGTTCATATTCAATTCTCTCTGGGTATCTTTGAACCAGCCCTCCAAGAACAAGGAGCAGTATCACCTGGAGGAGCACAAGGGATCTCATTAGCTTCACTGGCCAGTTTTAAACTCTCTAGGTTTCTCCTTCCAAGGACTGAGGGCTACTTCACTCTTCTCTTCACTTGTCTCCACCAGTAAAAGTTATCTCCAGTTCTTAGACAGACGACATCTGTTTATGGAATGAATGATAAGTTGGATTTTGTTGTTGTTGTTTATTTAAATAGTTAATCAAAATTAAAAAAAATAAAAGGAATATGCTGCTAAAAGAAGTTGAAAAACCTTGGATGCATGTGTAAGAGAGAATGAAGTCACCAGCAAATGTGTACTTTTCTTTCTTTCTATTTTCTTCTTTGTTTTGTTTTGTTTTATTTTTTGTTTTGTTTTTATTTTTGTTTTCTTAACATGAGCATGGTCATATCAAGGACTAATTCTTCTGCCCTCAGTGGGGTGAGGCTGAGAAGGACATCAAAGCCTTCTTCTGGGAGAATGTGATTGTTGACAACATGGGAAAGTATGAGTATTTGCAAATAATTGAACTGCACATACAAAATTAGCAACTAAGTCTCCTTTTTCTGGGTGTTTAGAGGATGGGGACTTCTTGCCTACAGAGACCTTTTAATGAGACTAGCTAGACACTCTTATATATAATAAGCACACTAAGGTTCTGTATTGTATAGTTGGTACAATTGCACCATAGTGCTAAAGGCCAAGCTGGCATGTGCATGCTCTTTCTTCCTTCCCTTACCATGGCTGCCCAAATCACCTTTCTAGGACCAAGTAGTAGGGCTCACTGCTTGGAACATCAAGTCTCCTTTCATAATAGGGACTGGGCCAAGACTTTTTCTCTGAACCTCCATTCCTTTCCCATGTACCACAAGTGCCACCTACAATCATGAGGAATATGACAAAAGCTTTTTCATTACTACTACCATCTGAGCAAAGAAAAGATGATAGAACAAGAGTGGACATCTAAAGTTAAAGACAAAAAAACATCTAGAGTATCTCTCTCACCAACATTCAAATTGTTAGTCAAACATCTAGTCTTGGATTACTCTTCATATCACCACCGACTTTTATCTACATGTTTTTTTTTTAAATTTGTTTTCTTCAAGAAGCATATTTATTATTATTATGTTTTAGTGGTCCTTTGTGAATTTCACATTATGCCCCCCAATCCCACTCATCTCCCCATTCCTCCATATTCACCCTTCACCCTTGCAACCACTCCCTAAAAATACAAAACAAAACCACAAACAAACAAATATCTCACTGTGGAAGCTGCAGAGTGTCACAGAGAGTCACATAATATACTCTTTGTCCAAGCAGCTTTACTAGCAAATACTAATTGGCAAATACTATTTGGTCTGATTCAATGGCCTCTGCTCCACTTTTGGTACTGGGTCCTTACTGAGACTCCTCTCAGATATTCTGTTCTTATCCCTGTGCCATGGAGATCCTGTAGCTTTACTTTAGCAGGACCCTTCCTACACTCTAGAAGTTCTTAGGTTGGTTATGTGTTGGGGTGGGCTACCTCCAAGTCCTGGATATGGGCCTTAGTGGTAGTTAAATTACTCTGTCCATCAACTCTCCTGCACCCATGGCACCGGGGTTAGTTCTCCTTCTTTGCTTAATGATGGGCAGGACCAGCATTCCTGTTTCCAGTAGTCTGCAAGGGTGGGGCCAGCTCTCCCATGCTCCATTCTTTGTGGATTACTCAGACCACACACCACTTGTGCTACCAGGGACAGCTCTACAGTACTGCCCAGGTACAATGCAGTTGCTCAGTGCTTCAGGCAGCAATGGGCACATAGAGCTCTTTTGCTTTCAGGGATAGTACTCCTACATGAGGAGTGGAGCCACATCTGTTCAGCCTTGGACATCTACAGAGACCAGGGCCATTCATGGTCTTTGATACTATCATGGACCAAGGACATCAAGACTGACCCAGCTCCTTCAGGGCCATGTACCCAGACAAAGACATGACCATTAGTCGCAACATGGTCTTGACAATAGTCTCATGTGGCAGTGCAGGCTATTCACACCAGGCTGCTTCTAACCAGTCTCATGTCTCCAGTTCTGCCTCTCTTCATGGTGCACAAACTGTTCTGCTTTTCTCTTTCTCTTATCTCTCTATCACAAAATTTCTCATTAGAGTGGCACCATATGCCGTTTCTTTTGAAAGGTAGGCTGGTTAAATGTTTGTCCAACCTTAAGTTTCCAGAGAAACAAATCTCTGGCCAAAGTTAAACACAGCACAGAAAAACTGTAATGCAACATAGAGTTGCCCAATCTCATGATTGAACCACCACCAGAACCAATTAGAGAGATTAGCAAATAGGCCAGTGATGTGAATTAAACAAGCAGGACATAGCCAGTCATGTGGGTCTCCACTCTGCCAGAATCACTCTTCCTCAGGGGTAAGGATGCAGCTCTGGGAGTGACAGTACTCACACAGTGCTTAGATTTTTCAAAGGAGGAAGGCATAGGCCCACAGGCACTTGTGTTTTTAAGTTACTGACTCACTTGATGGACAGTGTGATTCACCATTTCCGAAGGAGCAAGGACAGCAACTGTCTTCCTCTTTCCAGTTCTACCTCTTCTCATTGCACACAAACCACAAACTTTTTATCTTCCATCTGTCCTCCAACTTGCTTTCCTCTTTCTCTTCCATCATTCCACCACCTGCTTGCTTCCCACTGCAGAAATACATGTTTAAATAACAGAATAAGTGTGATTATTTGTTCTACCATCACTGGTAGCTTCCTTTGATAATCTGGTAAACGCCAAATCACTCCTAAACTATAACTAACAGTTGTTGTAAAAGTCTACTTAAGAACATTTTCAAGTCAATGAATTCACCCTTTCACAATGTAGTGGCACTTTACCCAAATATTTAATGATTTATGATCTCCTTCCAGTTTGTATTGATATTTTTATAATGTAAATGTGTCCAAGATATTTGAGATTTTGCTTCATTTTATAAACTGTCCATTTGGAAGTGCTTATAATCTGGAACCCATACTAACATTTCACATTTCATCATAAGTATCATCATTGTGACATAATGTAAAGTCAAATAATTTAAGTAGGTTCAATATCATACTTTTAGTGTCATCTGTATATTAAAATATTTAGAGCAATTAGCTTTACATAGTTTTTGCAATTAGATTAACTTAAAGACTTTAGTTATCATTGGCAACCAGACCTGATAGTCTTGTTTACTATTAATTCATCATGATCATGAGGTCATTTACTCACAATGATTTACAATAGAGAAACAGGAATAAAAACACTGTGCATTTTAAGTGTCTAAAAGTGAGAAGTTCTCAGAATGTGTCTATTAGAGGTTAAATTATCTAATTTGAAGAAAATTCTACAACATAGATTGGTTAGCAGTGATTTGTTATAATTTCATTCATATAATCCTTAAATTTAAAATAGTATATTATATTAATTTCCCAGAATAAATAAATGAATGTACAATTGTTATTATTCCCAATTTGAAAAGAAAATAAATGTTTATCTTTTAAGTTATTCCTAATTGTCCTTAAACCATATTTCTGATCAAACTCAGATTTTACTCTAGTGAAATTTCCTACATTTACTTTGTTTGTATTTAGGCATATATAAATTATATGTATAATAAATTTTAAACAATTAAAATTTTTATTTAAAATCAGTTTTCTCCAATAGAATGTCGCTGGGTGTATCAAGCATGCTCCAGAGCAGCCCACATGCCAGAGTAGGCATCTGACAAAAAGGACTCCATGTTTTCTGTCTGCTATTTGCTCTGTTTTGGTATAAGTAAGATTCATTTAACAAGCATGGGAATTATCAAAGAAGCATAAACAACTGCTTCTCAAGTAAATTATAATTAAAGCCATGCAGATTTATGTAGGATCTTAGAATATTTATATTTGCACTATCAGTGATATTTCTGTAATATTCATTATCATGCTTTGAGTAGTACAAAGCACATGTTAGTTTTCTTTAAGGGGATTGGCCCCTGGGAATGTCACCATGCTTCTGTGGGTATATGGACAACATAAATTACACTTGTTTCTTGTTGTTCTCCTCCTCCTCCTCCTCCTCCTCCTCCTCCTCCTCCTCCTCCTCCTCCTCCTCCTCCTCTTCATTTTCTTCTTTTTTTATTTTATTTTCTTTATTTACATGTCATATGATTTCTCCTTTCCCAGTTTCTCCTCCAAAAAATAAAAAAAAAGAGAAAAAAACCCAAAAAACCAAAAAAAAAAAAAAAAAAAAAACCACAAAAAACAACAA
>JADRCD010225431.1:0-26495 GCA_019843815.1 Montemys delectorum | reverse complement strand
CTCTCCTCCCATTGATGATCGACTTTGCAATCCTCTACTATACACATACTGCCAGAACAATCACTCCCACCATGTATACTCCTTGGTTGGTGGTTGAGTCCCTGGGAACTCTGAGGCTACTAGTTAATTCATATTTTTGTTCGTCCTAAGGAGCTGCAAACCCTTTAGCTCCTTGGGTCCTTTCTCTAACTCCTTCATTGGGGACCTTGTACTCAGTTCAATGGTTGGCTGTGAGCCTCTACATCTGTATTAGTCAGGCAGTGTCAGAGCCTCTCAGAAGACAGCTATATCAGGCTGGGGTGTGGAGTGGTCACAAGGCTGATGAAGCAGATTTGGGAAGATTGAAATTGAGTGTGATTTCGGTGCATGAAGTAAAATTCTTAAATAATTAAGAAACATATTATGTTGAAGGAAAATCACCATATTTTCCATTTTCGTGCTACAGAAAACTCGAGTTGTTCCACTTAAACTTCATTTTTCCAGTGTGTATCTTAGACTCTAGGATATCAATTTTGAGGAACTGATTGCAAGTTATAATAAAAAAAAAGTCCCTCCATGTGTACTCTTGGTCCTGTGAAGGCCTGATGCCCCAGTGTAGGGAAATGCCAGGACAGGGAAGTGAGAGTTGGTGGGTTGGTGAGCAGGGGGAGGGTAGTGGGATGTGTGCTTTCAGAGGGGAAGCTAGGAAAGGGGATAACATTTGAAATGTAAATAATGAAAATAGTTAATAAAAATTTTCAAAAAAATTTCACATTATGGAAGATTCAGTATTTGTCTTTCACTGGAATTTTAATAGTCCCAATTCTGACCAAGTATTGGTACTGAGAGCAATTTGGAGAAGCAGCCAAGCTTCATACATTTCTTTTTTTTTATTAGATATTTTCTTTATTTACATTTCAAATAATACCTCCTTTCCCGATTTCTCCTTCAAACAAACAAACAAACAAACAAACAAAAAAACAAAAAAACCTGTTCCCCTCCCCCTCCCCCTGCTTGCCACCCCACCCTCTCCCATTTATTGGCTCTGGCACTCCCCTACACTGGGGCACAGAACCTTCACAGGGCCGAGGGCCTCTCCTCCCATTGATGACCGACTAGGCCATCCTCTGCTATACACATACTGCCAGAACAATCACTCCCATCATGTGTACTCTTTGGTTGGTGGTCGAGTCCCTGGGATCTCTGAGGGTACTAGTTAGTTCATATTGTTGTTCGTCCTAAGGAGCTGCAAACCCTTCAGCTCCTTGGGTCCTTTTTCTAGCTCCTTCATTGGGGACCCTGTGCTCAGTTCAATGGATGGCTGTGAGCCTCTACTTCTGTATTAGTCAGGTATTGTCAGATCCTCTTAGGAGAGAGCTATATCAGGCTCCTGTCAGTCAGCACTTGCTGGCATCCACAATAGAGTTTGATGATTGAATTTGGGAAGGATTTTCAGGTGGAGTAGTCTCTGGATTGTCCTTCCTTCAGTCTCTGCTCCATAGTTGGTCTCTGCAACTACTTCCATACGTATCTTGTTCCCTTTCTAAGAAGGATTGAAGTATCCACACTTTGGTCTTCCTTCTTCTTGAGTTTCTTGTGGTTTGTGGATTTCATTTTGGATATTCTGATCTTCTGGGCTAATAGCCACTTATAAGTGAGTGCATACCATGTGTATTCTTTTGTGATTGGGTTACCTCACTCAGGATGATATTCTCCAGATCCATCCATTTCAAAGCAAGTCTATCTTACACATCAGGACTTATGTGTTACCTGTTTTTTCAGGAGACCAAGTTCCCAGAGTCAGTGGCTATCTATAAATACTACTTAAGGATTGCAATCAGGGAGTTGATTTGAGTACTTCATTGAAGTTTACAAATGAATCTTGTCTGGAATAGATCAGAAAATAGAATTAACTTAAATTCCATTTTCTCTTGCCTTTCTCATGGCAGTGATTAACATCTGTTCCTTTTAAAACGAAATATATCAATGGTATTTACATATTAATTGCTAACCTTGCCTATGCTTCCTGTTACCCAGCTGAGAGTGCAGTGTTGAAGGATAGGTCCAAGGGTGTACAGAGTTTGGTGGGAAAGGCACAGAAATGCAGAGTTAAATTTCTGTTCTCCAGCTCCTTCATCTTCATGTTTCTCATGGTCACATAGCTGAAATCTTTGCCTTCTTAACTGACCTAGATGATGTATTCAGAGAGATCTTCCTTGACTTTTCATATCATTCAGTGAGTACACATGGACTCTCAGGTATAGAAAACAACAGTAGGGAATTAAACTAGTATTCAAACTCTAGTATTCAAACAATTAGGTCGGTGTTTATGCAGAACTGGTGGCCCTTTTTAACCCTGTTCAGAACAGCATAAAAAACAAATATCACTGGCTCATAGGAGAGAAGCAAGGCCACATGGACATAATTTATAAGTTAATTAGCACACTCTCCTGGGCCAAGAAGTGACAGACATGACACCTACTTCTAGCGAACAAATGAGGAAAGATGAAAGAAAAGTACAAGGAACTTTTTCTCTCAGGAGGTGTATGGTCACAAACAGGTCACATCATCTGGTGGGCAAGGCAGAATTTTAATAGACTGAAATGACTTTGAATGTCTAGCTATGAATATGAATGCAATTAAAATACACACACTGAAATTTCCAACTAAATGAAGTGCTATTTGTATGTACCCAGAGGAAGCATTTATATACTGAGTTTTTTCAGATATCAAAAATACTGTTTATATTTTTAAAAATTATGTACTGTTCTAATTTGATATTTAAGCATTTTCCAAAAACATTCTTTTAAAATTAATATTATTAATTTTTATAAATAAATCAAGGAGTAATTCATATTTTGCTCTATCTATCTATCTATCTATCTATCATCTATCTTTCCACCTACTTATTTATTTATGTCTTTAAAAAAAAGTCTAAAATAGATGAGAATAATACTACTACCCAGTATTCTGGTTTTTTTCTCTTTTGGCTGAAACTAGGCTTCTCTTTGGTCATCCATTTTAACATTTAGGCAGTAATGGATGAAAATCAATTACTGTCTTTCAAGGAGACAATATCTGAGCATCCTGTTTTATAAAAAAACATGCAAAATGAATAAATCAATAAACATGTACAAAACTGTTAGTACAAACTCAAGAGTTGATTGGTGATTGGGTTTTATTCCACAGCTAAGAAGTCTAAGGTGAACATTTACAAGAAGCTTGTTTATTAAAATTTCCTATGGAGTGCAATGTCTGTGGATGGTGGCAAAAGGAGGAGAAGTAAGAGTAGTATGGATTGGAAAGTAGAACACATGCAACAGAGGCTCAAGCTAATCCCCCAATAACCTCAGACAGGATCATCCCTAAGGGTGGACTCAAGTTAATAATGAGCTGAGCTGTTGGCTTTTATCACCCAACCAAGGCATTATCAACATATAGAAAGATAATGTTTATCCTTTGTGTATGATTCTGTGTGTGTGTGTGTGTGTGTGTGTGTGTGTGTGTGTGTGTGAGAGAGAGAGAGAGAGAGAGAGAGAGAGAGAGAGAGAGAGAGAGAGAGAGAGAGAGAGAGAGAGTTTATTATACCATTTTACCGTGGAAACGTAATCTCATAAAAGCAACTAAATAAGCATTTTTCTTAAAAAAGCAATAATATAAGATTTACCTAATACAGTGGTTATCAAAATACAAAACAAAAAACAAGGCAAACCACAGTAGCCTTTCCTCAAGTAGCCTTAATAATGAATACCTTCGAATGTGCTATTGCTACAGTTTCTTCAGTCGAGCCCAGGATAATTGATTCCAAAGTTCTGGTTTATGCCCCAGCAATTTACTTTAGGAAACCCTCAAACGGTTCTGAGACATTCCAAAGTTTTAGAACCACAGACTTAGTAGAATACTTTTAAAACAAAATTGAACATTTGACAAATGAAAAGTCACAAAGCTGATAAACTTGCCTCACAACTCTGACAAGTCTAAGACTAAGACTATGTTACATTCATAGTTAGATCATTTAGATTTTGGTTTCTGTGAAGGTTTTTCAGTTCTTCCTTAACTACTTGGTCTATTTCAATAACCTATGCAGATGGTGTCTGGCAGCACCACACTTGCACCAGGTACTGTGGTAGAGGTTTATTCATCTGTGCCTTAAGAAAGGACTTAACAGGAAGGACTTGTTATCTTACATGAGTTGATAGTAAGAAGTAAGGCAGCCTTAACACTGACTGTTTTATGCTTCTGCAAGTCTCATCAAGGCCAGGAAGTGGTTTGTCCTGAGATTAACAGTGACAGTGCAGAGAAGATGCCATTGCAATTAAAGTTTGTGTGAGAAACTATTTTTATAACAATAATTGGCCCTATAAGATTCTATCTAACCCATTCTTTGTGGAACTTTAGATAACTGTAATTTGAGTAAAGATTCTTGCAGCATTAAATGCCTAAAGAAAAATTTTCTGAATTTAGAAAAAATAAAGTCATTTTTTTTTTGTGGGGGAGCATTTTAAGAAAGGAGTCATTTTATAATGGGAGTATTAGGCAAATACTTCTTCACAATGTATTAAAGGTTAATATTATCAGTGAACTGTATATATGTGAGACATTATTTCATTTCATATTTATTCTGGCATCCATAGTTTCTTCACAAAGTCACCATATTCACAAAGATTATACTTTCTGGGATCATTTCTATAGTTTATTTCATGAATGATATTTTTATCACCTCAATAAACAGTAACTACTACAACAGCAATATACATATTTGTAAATTCCACCTATTTTAGTAAAACTTGAAGTATTTTTAGCCCTATTTATTGTTTTGTTTATTTGTGTATTTGTGTATGTATGTGTGTGTGTGTGTTGTATTGTGTGCATACATAAGCACCTATTTTCAGGTACAGAATTACAAGTATACAGACTAATGGTGGATGCCAGGTGTCTTCCTCTCTTGATATTCATCTTATTCTTTTGAGACAGGATCTCTCACTAAACCTGGAGCTTGCCCATTAGACTATACTACCTGGTCATCCAATCCTACAAATCCTTCCTTCTCCATGTCTCTAGAAGTAGGGTTAGAGTTCAAAAACAAAATATGTGGCTCCTTTTACACTCATTCTCGGAAATTCTACTTGCATCCTCATAGTTGCTAGACATCTACTTTATCAACTGAGCCATTTCCCTAGCATATATTTCCCTAACTTTATTCATAAGGACTAGAGCTTTCAATATAGCTAATTAATCCACATTTATATGAATCATCAAACTTTATAATTGGTATAGGGCATTTAAATACTTAGACAATTCTCAACAGGTGTTAGAAGTTGTTTCAGGATTACATGGGATATATTCAATTTCTCTGTACTCTGGTTCATCTTCAGAGACTATACCTGTGTGTAATAAACTCTATCTGAGCAGAGAGTGAAGCTCTATTACCAGATCAATCCATTTCCTATTCATAAACCTGGTGATGCAAATACTTCATTTCCCTATAGATTTAGGATAGGGTGATGGTAATGGCAGAAAAGACAGAGCATTCTGCAAAAATCTTGCTGCAGTTCTGATTATATTTTAAGGCATATCTAATAACTCAGATATTGAGTCACAGGTAGCAATAGATGGTTCCCATAGCTGTTCAGTGAAAAAAAATCACTTCAAGCCTAGGTCTGATTAGCCTTTGGGGACAGATGAGATCAGAAGCCCAGTGTGTGGCTTTAGGGTATCGCTATCCCTCTATGATAGAATGAATGTCTCTTCATTCAGGCAGCTGATGAGGAAGCAGATTTCCTGATAGGTGACTGGGAGATATAGGAACAGGGGCCAACTTTCAATCTTTGTAGAGGGAGACCTGCCATTGAAATGCCTGAGTTTTGACAGGAATAGTGCAGCTGCTTGTACTCACGCCTTAAATTGGAGTGAGGAAAAGGCAGGGTCTGTCATTGGCTGATGATGGATTTTCATCTGCTCATAACAAACCCGAGTAGCTCCGACAGCCTGTTGAAATAAATTTAATGTTATTTTGGAAAAAGAGAAAGAAAGCAATAGTGGATTCATTTTTTTTTGGCAGCTAAATTCAATCCTGGGTGGAAGTAAGGCTAACATAATTTGAAGTGCCACAGGAACTTTTAATCTCCCACAGGACTTTTTAACCTGTCCATTCCTTCTTCTGCCTCCCAGGCTTCCTTTTTTTTCATTCATGGAGACAGATTTTCTATACCTTGTGTCTGAGTGTCTTTTGCCTGGTCATGAAGGGAGATTTTCCGTGGCTGTATAACACAAGCATGTACTTAGTTTGAGTATGTCTCTAATCCCCAGGGGCTTTATCTTGCTGCATAGGCGAAAAGTCAAATAAACCCCAAAGGAGTTACAGGTTGGCTCTGAACTTTCTATGTCCCTAAAGTAGTAGATGATAAGGACAGACTTGCAATCTCTCCTTTGGGGCAATATTTGATCAGTAAACATGGCTTTTTTGCGTCCTGAGAAGCTGATGATGATGACAGATGTTTGTCTTTCTTTCTTTCCCAGCCAAAATATACCATCAGTCTTAGAGTATATGCTGAATCCATAGAAGAAATAACTATGTTAGATCCCTTTGAGTTATATTTATTGAGATACTAGAAATGAATATGTTTTGTATAAAGAAAATGATAAATATGTCAGAAAATTATTATAGCAGATATACTCTCTCCTCACAATTAGGTATCACTCTGTTCTTTTATGTTCTCTCTCTATAGATATCTTTTATGTTCTCTCTCTCTCTCTCTCTCTCTCTCTCTCTCTCTCACACACACACACACACACACACACACACACACACGCACACGCACACGCACACGCACGCGCATGCTCATGCGCGCGCGCGCTCAGGCATACACAACCACACATTAAATAACAAACCTTTGGGAAAAGACTCTCTTTTATTATATCTCCACATTCTCCACATTTTCATTGATAGTGATGATTTACTTTTTTGTTGTTGTTCTTTAATATATAGTTCCTCAAACTATGGCTCCTATCCTAATAGCATCTTTACTACCTGGATTAATGAGAAAGATTCTCTCGTCAATACCTCAGATTTACCCAACTAGAAATTCTTGAATCAAGGCCAGTATACTGTCACAATATCTTCCCAGTAATTCTGATACATGCTAGTAAGTGGGAACAGCTGGTAAGCAGTGTTTGGTAGTAGGAGAGAATTCCAAGTTTACAACCATTGTGGGCTTTTGTAAATTTTGCAGCAATGCTGGTATGTTGCTATGGGAACAGACAATATCTACAAAATCCAATTATTATCTCTGTGTATCTATTTTTTACTTTTAACTAACTCTGAAACTAACGATTCTTCTGTCAGACTTTACTTAAGGTCCTTATCATTCTTATATTTATAATTTACCTTTATAGTCTCTCACGTGAGAGACTATTCTGATCTCTTGACATTTTCCCTTGCAAGCCTTTCTTCATTGCTAAGTCTATGATTTGGATATAAATAATGTTCTTCACAAGATTCATGTGGTGAAATACTACATCCTAGTAATGACTGTTTTCAACAAGGTGGTGGAACACTTAGAAGGTGGATTTTCACTTGAGGAAGTAGAATACTGAAGACAAGCTTTGAGTTGTTATAGCCTGATTCTATTTCTCATTCATTATTCTTCCCAGATATGGATATAGCATGGCCAGATGCATCTATCTCTATTCTGTTCTCCTACTTCTTCCACCATGTTGGATTCTATCCATTTGAAACAAGCCAAATTACAACAACATTGGTACCTCAGATTGCTTACTCTTTTGTTCTTTGAATCTTGTGGCTAGGTGCTGACAACTATAGAACATGAAAATAATAAATTTACCTCTATAATCTTTCTAATTCTTAACTGGGATGGTTTAGTCAGGGTGATTTAGTTTTCTACCCAACACTGGAATAACAAGAGAAGACTGTGCATATGTTTCAATTTTTGGTACTTCATGTATAATTGTAGATACTTAGAAGGATGAGTAAAGTTAAGGAAGGTTAGATGGCTAATGTTGAAAGTTAATTTATCAGGGTCTATAATGATCTAGAACACAAACTTCTGGAAATCTCTGTGTGTTTCTGCATTAGGTTAAGTGAGATGAGAAGATATACTCTCTTTTTTTTATGATGAAAGGTAAAAAATTCTTTTCTTTTAATTAAATATTTTCTTTATTTACATGTCATATGATTTTTCCTTTCCCAGTTTTCCCTCCCCCCAAAAATCCCAAAACCCCAAAAAACAAAAAACAACAAGAACAAACCCCTGTTGCCTCCCCTCCCCCTGCTTGCCACTCCACCCTCTCCCACTTATTGCCCCTGGCATTCCCCTATACTGGGGCACAGAACCTTCACAGGGCCAAGGGCCTCTCCTCCCATTGATGACGGACTTTGCAATCCTCTACCATACACATGCTGCCAGAGCAATCAGTCCCACCATAGGTACTTCTTGGGTGGTGGTTGAGTCCCTGGGATCTCTGAGGTTACTAGTTAGTTTATATTGTTGTTCATCCTATAGGGCTGCAAATCCTTCAGCTCCTTTGACCCTTTCTCTAACTCCTTCATTGGTGACCGTGTACTCAGTTCAATGGATGGCTGTGAGCTTCTACTTCTGTATTAGTCAGATATTGTCAGAGCCTCTCAGGAGACAGCTATATCAGGCTGGATTGTCCTTCCTTCAGTCTCTGCTCCATAGTTAGTCTCTGCAACTCCTTCCATGGATATTTTGTTCCCCCTTTTAAGAAGGAATGAAATGTCCACATTTTGATCTTCTTTCTTCTTGAATTTCTTGTGGTTTATGGGTTGTTCTTCATGTATTCTGAACTTCTGGGCTAATAACCACTTATCAGAGAGTGCATACCATGTGTGTTCTTTTGTGATTGGGTTACCTCACTCAGGATGATATTCTCCAGATCCATCCATTTCCCTAAGAATTTCATGAATTCATTGTTTTTAATAGCTGAGTAGTACTCCATTGTGTAAATGTACCACAATTTCTGTATCCATTCTTCTGTTGAGGGATATCTGGGTTGTTTCTAGTTTCTGGCTATTAAAATAAGGCTGTTATGAACATGGTGGAGCATGTGTCCTTATTACATGTTGGAGCAGGAAGATATACTCTTAATATGAGTGTCTTGATTCCATGTGCTGAGATCCTGGACTGAATTAAAACAGACAAAAATCAAAACAAACAAACAAAAAAAACAGTCTGGTAAACAAACAATAAACACAAGATCCATTCTTTATGTTTACTGACTATAGTTGCAATTTTACCATCTGCCTCAAGCTCCTGCAGCCATCTTCTCTTCCATCTTGGATAGTATCCCTACTACTACATGTAAACCAAAATGAGCACTTCCTGTGTTGAATTGCTACAGGAAGAAATTTAACTCTAGCATGAGTAACTAGTACAGGAGCTGACTTTTGGCTTCAATACAGATTTCTCTTGAAATGAATAAGGGTTTTAGGAAGGGAATAGAGGGGAGCTGACTAGACAAGGAACAGAAAAGGGGGTGTTAGGCTAGTCTACCTAACTCCAGTCTTTGGTGCTTCTGCCACTCTGCTTCCTCCAGTGATTTCCCAGCCTTGTTTCACGGTACAAGGAGATTTATAAAGAGAGCTCTCTTTTAAGATTGCCAAGTCCATTTAAGAAGGACAAGTTCTACTTAGATTCAGAACATTTCCTGTGTCTGTACTTTCTTAAAATAATGAGCTCAAAATAATCCTTATGGCACATAGGCATGGTTTGGGATAGTTTATTCTGGTTTCCTGCAGTCCCACTTTTTGACTGTCCTACTCTAATCTGCTGCAGATATCATCTGCTGCTACATACTCTTCCAGACTCTGTTTTGGCCATTGATTTTCAGGAATTTATGCCTTAACATAATCATCCTGAAGTAGTCTTCCAAAACTTAAGGCATAGGGAGATTCCATTTTTCCTTGAGGCTTGACTTCATTGTTAAAGCACCTGTGGAGGCTTCAGTGTTAGTCTAAAGCCATATGATTTCTCAGATTATATTAATTATAGCATAGTATGAAGTTCTGATCAGTGTCTATTTAGTTTTGAAAGGGTCTTTCTGGATAGTCCTGGCTGTTCTGCAGTGCACTAGGCTGGTTGGATACTCCCAGACCTCCACCCACCTATGCTTTTCAAGTGCTTAGATTAAAGGTGTGCACCACTATACCTTGTTGTTCCGTGCCTTAAATAAGATTCTGAAGCATTTTTCGAACACTAAATGGGAATGAAGGGAAAGATATTACTTTTGAAATTTTTAATACAGAACCAAGTAACAAGTATTCTTTAAATGGTAAAGCTTTAAACGGGGCTGATGAGAGAGTTCTCTGAGTAAAGATTTTTGCCACCAACCCTGTCAACCTGGGTTTGATCCCCAACACATATTCTTGTTGTCATTAAGATCATTTGTAATTGACAGTATGAGGTACAAACATCAATATTAACAGGAGTTTGCAGAAGTAGATTTCAGCCCTTTTGGGTAAAAATGGGAGTTCTAAACTTCATTAAAAGAAGAGCAGGTAGATAGTGTGAACAATAAAAGAACAAAATTTACAACTGGATTTTGAAAATGGAACTGAATTTCTGCCTCTGTGGGAAAATGATTACAGACTAGGAATCAATTCTGACAGAAGAGGAAAGAAAGTTATGTTGAGATGGTATCTGCTTCCAATGAAGCTGGTGTCAAGGTCTTTGGCATTATACAAGCTCGGTTAACACAGCAACACATGTTTAGAGAGGACTGATTTTAATTTCTGTGAGTTCTATCTGTGCAAAATGCTAGCACAGATGATTAAACACTACAAAATCAAAGTCCTGGTTATGATGGCTCCTGCATGTCACCCTACCATGGAAGGATTCAGTAGAGGATTACTATGGGCTTGGGGTCAGCACAAACAGTAGAGTGAGGGCCTGTATTAACACCAACACAATCAGCACCACAACAAAACACTACAGAATCCTTCAAGAATAGACAAAAGTTGTGACAAACTTTATTACTGTCATAGGTGGGCACTTTGGGAACTGAGTGTAGTGTAACTTTCTGGATTCTATGAGGGAAATCCCTAGTGATGGTGGCTATGGAGTCTGAAATAGCTGTATTTTGAACCCAGGCAAGATTTCCAGTGGTGGGACTGATTGACATTCTGTTGAGTTGTTGATTGAGGAGGTGCCATAAAGATCTCTAAACAACCCAGACAGATGCTAGAACAGAAAGATGCCATCTGAACATTGGCAGTTGGGCCCAGTTGCTAAGGACATACTCCACACAGCTTATTGAGTGTAAGGAGGTCTAGATGGGGCCTAGATTGAGCCTTCAACCCTACATTAGTATTTTGGATATATGATGATTTATACTCATCAATGTATAAAAAGAGCAATCCAGGTACCAATACAACCTCAAAGCTTTGAGAGGGAGTCTCTGGTCTATGTTGCTTAGATAGTCTGGAACCTGGGAGAGACTGGATAACTCAGAGACCGGAGGTAAATCTAAATGCAACTGGGAAAAACAAAATCAAGGAAATGTTTTTCCAATGTGAGAAAAGATGGTAGGAGTCAGAGATGATAAAGGACACCAACAGAACATGGCCCACTGAATAAACTAAGCAGGGCTCACACAAGCTCACAGAGATTAACCCTGCAAGCCATGCAGGACAAGCTTGATTCTGCGCTAGGTCCTCTATATACTTTCTGGATATTACTTCCCGTTTTTGTGGGAATCCTAACAGTGGACACAGGTGTGTTTCTGACTCTTTCGTCCTCTCTTGTTTCTCATTTTCTCCTATTGAATTGCCTTGTCCAGCCCTTTCATTTTATCCTGTTTTATCTTGTTTTGTGGTGTTCAGTTGTTATCTCTTGAAAAGTCTTTCTGAAGAGAAACAGAGGGGCAGTGGCTCTTAGGGAGAGTGAGGTGACAGAAAGCTTGGAGGAGTGGAGGGAAGGGAAATTGTGGCCAGGATATATTGTATGAAAGAAGAACTTATTTTCAAAGAAACAGAGAATATATCATAATAACCACCTTACTTAAAGGATACAACACTGATCAAGACCCTGACCACTGTGATATAACTCACAGAAAGTTCAGACTATTATTCCTACTTTTTAACAACAAAGTACTAAACTTACAGCATGTACATTGCAGTTTTAGATCTGATGTTATTGCAAAGTTTTAGACTACACTGGAATATAAGCATAACTTTTATATACACTGGAGAACTAAAAAATTCATGTGGGCTTACTTTATTGCAATGTTTTCTTTATTGCTGATATGAAACCAAACCTACAACATCTATAATGTGTGCTGTATTGAAAATCTGGGAAAGCATAGGTTATGCACCCAATAGACAATAAAATAGATGCTAAACACTATATCTCAAGACAATGTGTTTAAAATATTTTTATTAAAATTTTTCCAAAAAACACTCATAGAAAATTAGACAATTCAGTATAAATTTGAGGAATTACTTCCTTCCTGTCTTACTGTTCTCATTTCCTCAATAAAAATAATGTTCTAAAATTATGTCAATCTTGGTCTATTGACTAGGAAACAAAGTTGGACTCAATAATCTTGTTATAAAATAGAGTTGATTATAATAGAATGATACTGTGTTGTTGGAAATAGCACTTGAAATAATAAAAAAATAACAAAAGTGTTTTAAAAATAGTTTTTTCTCATTTATAAAGATGATAGTTCCATCATTTGTTAAATAATGAAATGATTTTACTATTCTACCTGAACTAAAAGCCCCACTATGTTTGCATTGTTGCTTATTATCTAGATAGTTACTTTATTTAGCAAATTTGAGGCATTTAATTACACCTTCCCATTAGGAGATATCTACTCATTGCTTTAATCACGGCATGGTTGGTAGGACCAGTTTTCAGGCTCCATTAAATCACTGTCACTCATTGAAGGGAACAAGTTCTACCTCCAATATTACTAAGTGGATCAGCACCTATAGATGGCCATGAAGTAGTGTGAGGCTATAGTATGAGGTAGTGGACTTATAGGACAAAGCCTTTCCCATATTCCCCAGATATAATTTTCATATGCAACAATTGCACCAAGCTCAAAATAAGATGCCATAACTGTTAGAAAGCACTACAGAGTCCACATTTTGCCTGCTTCCATGAGGCCACACTCTATCTTACCCAGACTCATGTATTCAGTTGTGAAGGGAGTCCAGTGCATGTCACCTCAAACTTGACACATTTATATGTGGAATGAGATGCTCAAAGAAACTTGTGTAAGAAATTCTATTTGTCTACCCCAAGAACTGATCTTTTAATGCAGATCATATTTGTCTTATCCTTGTTTGATATCTGATCAACCAAAGGAAATTGAAGTGATTTCACAGAAATAAAATTAAGAGTTACCTACACTCAGGGACCAGCTATACATTGTATTGTGTAATGTATATGTTTCAAGCAAGTCATTTTTCATTAAATATTGATAGTGTACCTAAAGGACCCATTTCTCTCTCTTCCGTGATTTACTAGACTTAAACTTTTTATCATGTTATCTTGCTTGACACTTACCTTCTCACAATTTAGGTAGCAGTTAATAGTGTCAGCATGATAGGGTATAGAATTACTGAAGGGTCAAGCTTCTGGATGTGTCTGTAAGTAATTACCTGTGAGGAATTATCTACAGTAGGTTAGTGGAGGTAGAAATCACCACAATAAGTTTAGGCAGTGTCATTTCATGATTCACAGCACTGAGCTGAACTCAAAAGAAAGAGCACACTGAGTATAGAATTGAATATTGTCTGCTTCATCATTGTCAATGCAATGTGGTCAGCCATGCTCCCATTCCTTCTCACTAGGGTTCTATCAGTTTGTCTCCAGAAAGGATTCTTTTCTAACCATAAACAAAAATGAAGCCTTGGACACATTGGCAGGCCTTCTAGTGAGAACTGCACAGAGATGTCATTATGGTGAAGACATATACATGAGGAATCAATCACATCACCACACAAATTAGAATCTGTATGTTAGGTCACCTAATCTTTTCTCTGGTCTGGACTCAAAGAACACTACTAATGTACCCAACTTAACTATCACTCACCTCTTACATCACATAACTAGGGTGATGTAACCAATCCTTCAACATGGGAAGATTTTTGGAGATAAGTCACAACTAAAACAGCAACCAGAAAAGAAAATGAGCCTTAAATCAGTAGTATTATTGCACAAATGTACAAGAATACTGCCTAATAGCTTCCAAATGAGTATGTTAGAGCATTGTTCTCAGAATCCCTTGACTTTCGGAAGAAGTAGTTAGTCTAGAGAGATGAACACTTTGGCTATATACCCTTTGAGATTATGCATATGTACATATTTTCTTTGACAAAATACTGGGGAGCATAAACATTAGACTCACTCAAGGTTCCATTAATCTTCTAACATGGAAATTTCTTTGGCCTTCTATACACAGAAGAGATACCAGTGCTAGCCTGGAGTTCATCCTACAACCCAGCAATTCCATTCCTAAGTTCACACCTAGTAGACATCTATGGGATGCTAAAATAATATGGTAATTGTAGACATCCCAAATTCTCATCAAAATTCAAGTTAGATGACATTTTGGGTAAATTATCACAAAGCTGAATTGTGTACAGCACAAAGAAAGAAGGAAAAAAATAAAAACTGCACATAACTGTCATAAAAAGGGAAAGTAAAATGTAAATGTTGTGTGTGTATGTGTGTGTGTGTGTGTGTGTGTGTGTGTGTGTGTATTTAGACTGGAATACTGAAAAGATATAATGCTTAATTTATGTGTCAAGTTAAATGGAATGTAGAGTATTCAGATATTCTAGGTATTTTAATAAAAGTATTTTGGATGTGATTGATATTTAAATCTAAGTAAAGCAAGTTGCTTTCCCTAGTAAGGGTGATCGTCGTCCAATAAGTTGAGGAATTGAATAGAATTATGAGGGGCTCCCTCCTACTTGAGTCCTTTAGATTAAGACAGTGCTTTTTGTCTACCTTGAAATCTGAATTAAATTGCAAACCAGCACTTTCATGATGCCACTTGCTAGTCAATATATATACTGAAATTAATTTCCCTGCCAAGTCACTTTGTAGATGTTGCCTTTGACAACTTTTATAAATGCATCATCGATTCCTTATTTTCATATATGCAAAACATGTATAAATGCCATTCTATTTTATGTAGACCTCAGAAGTTTTGTCATGTGCCAGCAACATTTTATTTACCTGAATTCAGTTAGCTGTGTCTTCATCAGAAGAGAACAGTCATATATGTTTAGGTTGAGTCTAAGCATTGGGGAAATTTTCCTTTAGGATTTTAGGAACTTTCAGTTAATAGAAACTTTCTGAGTCTTCCTTTGATGTCAGAGGTTATCAGACTTTCAACATCATATGAAAATTTACCACAATTGTTCAAATAGCAGAGTAAGAGCTATGGGCTATATAGGGGCTTTCAGTCACTCACAGGCCAGAGGGTCTGACATCAGCTACACTGCTCCTTCAAGCTCTTCACACATCTGAGAGAGTGAATCGAGCTGTTATTCTGCTAGGGTGAAAACTTACAATCACAGAAAGTATATCTGGCAGCTTTGATGTAGACTGTGTTACGATCTTTGCAAAAGCCACCTCTCCTGGGACTTTCCAGTTACTATACAAAAGACAGGAGAAGCCTTGGGTAACCAGGGCCAAATCAGTGCAAAATTCCAGGAGACTGATCGTTTATTGATTTTGTTTAGGATCCTATCTATCCTCAATGGGTTTTAAAGTCATTTTCAGGGGCTCATGACTATGAAAAATAAATAAAATGCTAGGGCTCCTCCGGGAATTTTAGAGTTCTTAAAAGAAGCTTACAGTTAAAAATGTTGAGACAAAAATTCTTCCTTATATCATCAGAGTCCTTGGTCATTATCAAATTCAGCATTGTACCACTAAGCTCCTTTTCACCACAGTAATAATGCTGAATCTTGATATGTACCCTTTCCTAAAGGACAAATGCTAATTATTAAAACTTTTTAAAAGTTAACAAACTAAGAAATAATAAAAAAAAAAAAAACCTGAACCTTGACTTATTCCAGACTGCCCTATCCAATGCTCACGGCAAACATATTAGTGAATACTGAGGATAAAATGAGCAGCATTTATGCCTTTGTCAATGCCTAGGACTAGAAGGTAAGATTTTAATGGATTCACCAATTTTTATTTAGAAAGTGGATTAAAATAGTAAATACATCATGATACCCATGCAATTAACATTTTATATTCACAACTTCCTTGGGTTTTGCAGCCACCCTTATTGGCCATAAAAATAAAAGAATCCACCCCCATTCCATATGGCAAATGCCTCCTTGATACCTTCGAGACTCTTGACACTTGTGGTGGTTCTTTTTAAATACAAAAGTTTGGCACATTTCACCAAAAAGTAACTGAATTTTCCTTCAAAAATATCCCCGTTAGTGGTGCTTTTCAAAACCAGTCAATCAAAATCTGCACTGCTGAACACTCTTGGCAGGTGTCTTTACGGTTTTCCTGACTATTTTGTCAGTCACTCAGACTGGCCACTTACCAGAAACTCTTGGATATTTAAGTCAAGCTTTTGAACAGTGTCATTTCCAATTCTTTAGTCATGAAATGACAGCCAAAATGCTTAAATGCACACAAATAGTGTCATGTCTTGATTAATCATGGACTCATTTGAAAGCAACAGGTTATATTTCCTAGTGGAGAACATCACAGCCATCAAATACTGGGGTATTTTTTCCTCAATTGGCCAAGAGTCTGTGTGTATGAACAAGGTAAATAAAACTCGGGGTTTTAAAGATAAGCTTTCCATTTCAGGCCATCATCCATCTTGTGTATAACAAACAGAAAGAAAGAGCTGGAATGGATCTACAAGATGAGTCTGAATCCATTAAGTATGGTAATTCTTATCCAGAGAAAATATTTCAATAAATATTATTGAATGATCCAGGTAGCAACTGGCATCTGGTGTGCAGTCAATGCACATGTCCTCTTGCATTAAGCAATGGAGGGCAGGCCATACAAAATCAAATGTTAGAACTCCCAAGTGACTGTGGGTGTTCTGAAAGACTAATAAAATTTAAATGAGTTTTGGTAGTTTTTTTTCCTAGGTGAAAGTAGAAATGTCATTACCCTGATCTCTCTGTGTTGGTGTATGAAGCTCTCATCTTCTTATAAAGCATAACCCTGGGAATCATGTTTTACCTCTCCTGCAGCTACAGGGATGGACCAATCTTGACCAGTCTTATAATATAAACAGCAGTGATTGGCACAGGGGATGAACTACAGAACAAGGAAAAACTTGAGATATTTATCTGGAAAGACACATAGAGATGTGTACAAAGGTTTCTTATTGCTGAAATAATTAACTTGGGTTTAGAGCAACCATGTACTTGTAGCATGGAGAGATCTGATGTGCAATTAGAGAAAATGAGATAAACATGCTCAAACAGAAATGAGAGCTGGATTGGACATAGTACTACCTGAGGACCCAGCTATACCACTCCTAGGCATATACCCAGAAGATGCTCCAACATGTAATAAGGACACATGCTCCACTATGTTCATAGCGGCCTTATTTTTAATAGCCAGAAGCTGGAAACAACCCAGATGTCCCTCAACAGAGGAATAGATACAGAAAATGTGGTACATTTTCACAATGGAGTACTACTCAGCTATTAAAAACAATGAATTTATGAAATCCTTAGGGAAGTGGATGGATCTGTAGAATATCACCATGAGTGATATAACCCAATCACAAAAGAACACACATGGTATGGACTCACTCATAAGTGACTATTTGCTGAGAAGCTCCGAATTCCCAAGATACAATCCACAAATCACAAGAAATTCAAGAACAAGGAAGACCAAAGTGTTGATACTTCTATCCATCTTAGAAAGGGGAACAGAATACCAATGGAAGGAGTTGCAGATACAAAGTATGGAGCAGAGACTGAAGGAATAACAATCCAGAGACTGCCCCATCTAGAAATCCTTCCCATATACAAACACCAAACCAAGTCACTATTGTGGATGCCAGCAAGGGCTGGCTGACAGGAGCCTGATATAGCTGTCTCATGAGAGGTTCTGACAGTGCCGGACTAATACAGAAGTAGAGGCTTACAGTCATCCATTGGACTGAGCACAGGGGCCCCAATGAAGGAGCTAGAGAAAGGACCCAAGGAGCTAAAGGGATTTGCAGCCCCATAGGAGGAACAACAATATGAACTAACCAGTACCCTCAGAGCTCCCTGGGACTAAAGCACCAGTCAAAGAGTACACATGGTGAGACTTGTGACTCCAACTGCATATGTAACAGAGGATGGTCTAGTGGGTCATCAGTGGAAGAAAAGGCCCTTAGTCCTGTGAAACCTCTGTGCCCCAGTGTAGGGGAATGCCAGGGCCAGGAAGCAAGAGAGGGTGGCTTGGTGAGCAGGTGGAGTGGGGAGGGAATAGGAGTATTTTTTGGAGGGGAAACCAGGAAAGGGGAGAACATTTGAAATGTAAATAAAGAAAATATCTAAAAATAAATAAATAAATAAAAATTTAAAAAAATTAAAAAAAAAAAAAAAAAGAAAAAAGAAAAGAAAAGAAATGAGAAATGAGAGCTCAGAGGATGTCCTGGCCATGATAATGTACCCACAGAACTAACAAGTGCTTATTGGTGCTGAAATCTGGTCTCCAAAAATTAGTGATGAAAACAAGTGTACTACTGAGTATGCCCATTTTATTTAAATTTATTTATTTGTGCGTTTGTGCATGGGGGCGGGGCATGTGCCATATTATGTGTTGAGTGCCTAAGGAGGTGAGAAGTGGGCAGTTGTGAGTCACCAAACCCAGTGTGGGTGCTAAAATTTGAGCTCACATTTCCTGCAAAAGCCACAAGTGTTAACTGCTGACCCATCTCTACAGCCTCCAGAATACGAAAATTTTAAAGTTCTTCTTATGCTTATATTATTTGTTAAAAATTGCGTCCTTGTAACACTCAACCTGAACATCTCTGAAAAATAATATGGGAGAATAGTCAAAATATATACTTAAAGATCTCTTGTATTGCCAGAGCCTCACATTTCTCTAGATAAAGTATGACTGAGCTCTCCTGAGAAAAACAAAGCTGACTGCTGTTGAGCATGAATGGGTTCCAGCATGACACATCCTTTGTTCCTTAGAGGCTTCTCTGGCAGGTCAAAGTTAATAACTACACAGACCATGAGATCTTAGAAGAAGTCTGAGTGCAGAAGTGAAGTGCTGGAAGGGTATCATGTGTAAAACAGAACACTGCACATGGGAGAGACATGATGAGACTTGGCCTCAAGAGCATCGCTATACTCATCTTTTTAAAAATAGTAGGTAGGATGATACATCTGAGAAAGATTTGAAATTCCAACTAAATTCAGCCAAAGCCTAGGAAGTGCCAGAGCAAGTCAGTAGGGAAAAAAAATGCAGTATCATACTATAAATGGAAACATAAAGTACCACATTGAAAAATTAGTATTTCAGGAATTTTCAGTTCATAATTCAATTGACAGAAAATTCCATTTGTTCTACAAAGATTCGGGATATAAAAACTATATGAGGTTAAATTGAGGTTATTAATGTCTGAAGATCAGGTCAAATATGAAAGTATCATCCTTACTGGTAATATAGGCATTCACGGATTAGTTACAGGTAAGAGATGGGGATAGATTTATTCAGTTTGATATAGTCTGTCTCAAACCAAAATTATATATGTTAATTCTGAAAAGTTCCTGGATTAGCCTGTAATCTCACACAATAGAAATAGTGGTCTTGAAGGATCAAGTGAGACTTTCTAATTTAGGTTTCAGAAAGATGCTAAAATTAATTTCATGTCAATATACATGTACTTGTTTGTTCATTTTTTTAGGTATCTAAGGCAATATTTAGCCTCATAGATGAAAGTTTGTGAAGCATATTTTTAACTCAATTTTATTTCATGTTATTTTAGATTTTTTTCATGGAGTCAAGGATATGATCATTTCTATAAAACACCAAAGAATACCTTCCACATGAATATCCTTTTTCAATGACTTGTAAACTTTCAAAGGCCAGATACTTGAAAAGGTTTGCTAGACTGTGGTGCCATATCTAACCTATTATGTAGATTGTGAAATAGTTATTTGTAAAATCAAAACAGTTACTTTAAAATAGGACAAGATACATCAGAGAGGAGTTAAAACTTCAACATTAATTCACAAAGAATTATGTCTTAGTTTTACTTATGGTTCTGTGATAAAATATTATGACAAAACAACTTAACAGAGAGAGGGTTAATTTTAGCTTACAATTCCATGTAGTACATCATTACAGAGAAAGCAAGACAGCAAGGACTGGTGGCAACTATTCACATCCAAAGTCAAGAGCAGAGAGAGGACAGACACAGGTCAAAAGTCTCCTTGTTAGATGTAATCTAGGACCCATCCCAGGGAATGCTTACACTTTGACTTAGGTTGGTTCTTCCTACACCAACTAATGTCTTCAAGACAATCTTCCCATAGATATGCCCACAATGTACATATCATACAAGTAATTTAAATTTCTTTCAAGTTCACAATTAAAATTAACCATTACAGCATGAGTTCCACCAAGACTTTTCTAACTTACACAGAACATCAGTCATTTTCCATATCTATAACATTAAAGTTATGAATTAAACAGTGACTTTTCTAACTTATACACATCTTACTTACTTTTCATATCTATAACATTAAAGCTAAATTGTCTGTATTGTCATTTTTATTATGAGTTTTATTATTGTTTCTAAAATACTTCATATGTTGTATTAAACTACTATAAACATACTTTATAGATGTAAGAAATGATGTAATAATACAATGTGTCCACATATAGATAAATCATCATAACTAAGTGAACAAGACACATAACAACTGGAACATGGTATTGATGATTCATCTCCACAATTCTAATGGATTAGTGTCAGGATAGTAATTTGTTTGAAACAGGTATAAAACGTTTGACACCATAGATAACCTGCAGCTCCTTTCTATAGAAAACACTTCTGGAGCAGGTAGGCAGAAGAATTTAAGGTTGTCAACTGTGATGTAATTCATAGTTACACTTATTCATAATGTAGTACAGAAAAGAACATATACAGATTGATGGAATACACCACAACCATGACCTATCTATGGAAGCTTTCTAGAAAAGATTTGGTAGAGTGTAGACTTCGTGGCAAGGCAGGTAATATCTAATGAAGACCAACCTATGTAAACAAAGAGGTCAGCATATATCTATGTGCTAAGGACTAAGGATCAGAAAGGCTTTTTAACAGTACAAGACTAAGTAGAACATGCAGGGTATGTTTGTCTAGGCTTTAGCATTGTATTGGACTCCATGATTTATCATCTTTCTAGAACAGAGAAAAATATAGGATGCATTTCAATGCAGTTATTAAAGTCAGCATATAATATCATATATAATTTTGAATATATCTAAAAAATTCCATCATAATCAAACAAGGGATATATATCTTAATTAAATACATTATGTAGCAACACAATAAGAAAACTGGCAACATATTGTAGATCAGTCTCAAGGAGAGTATGAAATCTTTGTCTATCGTAAGAATTCTTCTTTGAAAGTCTAAACAGTTATTTCTATTGGAGCTAAGATATTAAATTCAGCTTTATCTACTTAAATAGCAAGGTTAAAGAATTGAGGCATCAATTATATTACCATCCTGAATATGGATGATGATAAAGAGGTCCAGTCAGAATCATCCACAACAATTCTTGAAAAAATCACTTTCTAACTAAACTAATGTGGTTTATTTTGCTGAGACATGCAGAAGAGGGCATAAAGATGGAGAGACACATCAAGTCCACAGATGGGACACTGAATATGATAAACTCATTTTCTCTTTTTAGATTTTATGTAAATCTAGTAAAATCTTAGGGTGTTTTTGGACTTGACAATACAAATTTAGGACTCATTTAGAGAAATGTTGATTGAGAATTCAAGAGTACCATTTTTATACATCATAACTAGTGCATACGTGACCAAACAGCCATAAGTTACAAATATTTTCAATGAAATTATAAAAGATAGAGCTTATCAGTACTTAAACAAAAATAGAGAGACCAAACCAGCTATTCACAAAGTTAAAAAATATAAATGAAATCATTATATAACAGCCAGGAAGTAGATACAGAATGATAAGTCATTATTTATAAATAACACTTTTAAGGCTCTTGAAGCTTTTAATTAAACATTCCAAATGTCACATATAAACATTGGCAAATTACATGTAACATGGAACAAATGCAATCAAAGCAATTGTTTCTAAGCTGGACTAAACAGCTGAAATAAGGCTGAGGGATGACTGTGTAATCAGAAGTAACACAATAAAATGATTTCTCTGTGCAAATTTAAGTCCTGATGCTTCAGAAAGTACTAAAAAATACAAGTAGAAGTTCAAAAATAGAATTTTGTTACAAATAAACTGAAGAGCTAAAAGCCTTCATATTTAGAAAGATTAAAATGTAAGACATCACAAAATAATATCTACAAAATGCAAAACCCTAATGAATTGCTACCCTGACTGAAAAGAAGACAGGTTAATACACTGATGCATTTCTTTTTCTTTTGATAAAAGACATGGGGAAGAGTGGTTAGTTCATATAGTCTAGATTGTATTTATGTATGTACATATGTTCAACTCTGTGCATTTTTATCACAGATGGAGGTTCATGTACATCCCATGCTAACAAAATACACTTTCATCTGCCATCACAAGGTCTCCCCATGTTGCCCTTCTACTAACATACCTAACTCATTTTTGTCCCTGTACATCCATCTGTAGTTTATGGAAGCCTCTCATCTGTTCTTTACCTGCATGATGCCTTCAGATTAAGGCTGTTACACAAGAAACATTCTCACATTTTTATTTTTACTGCAAGATGGTGTGTTCCCTGGTGTAAAGATTCTGCTGTTCACTTAATTATTCATTGTTTGAAAAAAATATCTGTGTTATATCTATTGCGGGCAATTGAGGGATACTATGAGAGTTAATAGTGCTATAAACATTTCATGCAGGTTTTGTTATGAACATAATTCTTTACTTCTCTGGGATAGAAGCCCAAGAATACAGAGCTGTCCAACTGTTTTTTGTTTTGTTTTGTTTTGTTTTGTTTTGTTTTGTTTTGTTTTGTTTTTAAGCTTTGCCTCCCAAATCCTATAAGGAGACACTGAAAGATAATAACAGTAACTAAAATGTTTATTACAATTCCCCGAAGATAGACAAAGATAAGTTTCTTGAATACAAACTGAATCACAGTATGGTATGCAATCCTAAATATATTCAATATCTTAAGTGTTGTTTAAAATAATGATTTTTCTATGTGATTAGTACCTAAAGTATGTAACATAATGATACTGGGATCTGAAGCCCTAGCTAGAAGGTACTATAACTAACAGTTTCAGTGTAACTACACCTATATTCTCAATTCCTAACAGTATTCTAATAAATGGTGGACTTTGCATAAATAGGTTTATACAGTACATACATTTACATCCCTGTGATTTATTAGATTAATCCATAGTTTGGTTTACATATAGACTATTCATTTTCATCATTTTGTGTGATTTTAATCTATGAAAATTTTATTGTCTGTTCTACCTATCACTTCCAATTTTTAGGTAATAACTACAAATAATTATATATCATATATATCTCTACAAAGGTACAGAAACACTTGTTTAGAATATCTATCTCAAAGAAAAATTGGGATTTTCTAGTTCAGAAGGTATGCATATACTCAACATTGGGAGGCTTTGCCAAGTAGTTTTCTCAAGTATATATGCTAATTTATGCTCTCGCTTATAGGGTATGAGAGGTTAACATATGTGTCTCTACATTTTTTTCCCACACAAAAATATAATATAAAACTGTTTAAAAATTTGTTAATGTCACACAGTTAATGAGTCCTTATTTTAAGCAAAAGTTTTTAGGCCCTCATGATATAATTTTTATGTTAGAACATAGTACCAATTATTTGATGTTCATTAGTAAAAACCAATATACTCTTAACTTTTTATGTAAATAATCACCTCATGTATTTTTTTAAAATGGCATTTTTATATTCAGTTTCCACACAGAGTCCTGTCCATTTACTTCTGCTAAGATAACTTGCCATACTCAACTTGCTATATCCATCACATCAATGGATCTTATAGTTTGTTGTTTAACATTTTTATTCTTTTTCAGGAGCTTGTCATTAAGAGTATGTAACAATATAGAGTAGAATATGTATATATATACATGATTATATATATGTATATATACATGCATATATATATATAATTATGTTCACTAACCTGGAATTTAAAAGGGTATCTAAGATTTAACTTAGACAACAGATAAATAATTAAAGGAACAGTCAAGAAACTGAGAAACTTGGAAACATTCTGCATATCTACTACTGGAGTGGGAGAGATACTGAATCCAAAATACTGATCAGAGTTGAATTTAATTCTTCAAAGTCTTTATGATTTATATATTTTCAGAGATCATGGTATATAAAACTTTCAACAAAAAATATAAATTAAGAGATACTACTAATTCTCTAATAGTTTATTTTAAATGAGGTTTGAATAATAATGAAAAATTAATGAAAGGTGGAATATCTGGCAGTAACTCTGAAAGGTGGACTATCTGGCAGTAACTCTTTTCAAACAGAAGACTCATAAGGAAAGGATTTTTTACCCCATGAAAGAAAAATTTTCAGTGAGTCTACTTGTGTTTGCAAATATCTCCTATACACTGGTGGAGTGCTTTAAATCTTCAACAATTTAAGAAAGGACTGGAAGAAATAAGCTGTAAATGACAGAACACTCAAAGAAAGTTCTGGACACTGCTTCTTCAGAAGCCTTTGAGCATGGTTGATATAAAATAGCCCTGGTTTGACATAACTGGACAATCTGTTAGGAGTACTGGGCGATAATTCATAGAATTGTTTACAAAATAGAATCTATAGTGAAAATCGAAAGAATAACCAAAGGAATTCATATTTCTATTCTCATTTTATCATCACATCACCTATAATATCAACATTTTTCAACAAATCCACTTACAATACACAAATTGAAGTTAATCTTAGAATAAGATTAATATCAAGTATTGAACATCTAGATTATCGTATTCCTTATGGTGTATAGTATTCCAGATTGTGTCTAGTGATAAGTTTTGTTAAACTTCTTTTATTTGTTTGTTTGTTTTGTTTTTTCGAGACAGAGTTTCTTTGTGTAGCCCTGGCTATCCCGGAACTCACTCTGTAGACCAGGCTGGCCTCAAACTCAGAAAACCACCTGCCTCTGCCTCCCAAGTGCTGGGACTAAAGGCGTGTGCCACTACTGTCCGGCTTTGTTAAACTTCTTTATGACATGACACCATCTTACTTAAAATGTATACCTTTTTATTAGCCATTATTATTTAGCATGGTTAATGTATTGTATTATTTCTATGTGACTGAGTTTAGTAAGTAAGTTATATTTTTAAAAAGTAAAAATAATTACATAATGAGAAAATGCTAACTTTCTTAATTATCAGAATGAGAGAAGTTATAGTAATAAAATGTCTATTACCCATTGGCCTGTAAAAAATTTGCTTTCTTTTTTAATGGTGCTATTTTTCTTGAAAAATGTTTCCATAAAATATATTCTAATCACAATTTCCCCTCCCCCAATTCCCCCCAGGTTTTTTCTACCTACTCAATCTACATGATTTCCCTCTGTCTCTATTTGGAAAACAAAGAAGCAAAGAAATAACGAATAACTATAATAATAAAAGAAAAAAGGACAAGAAATGTATAACATAACATAAATACATTCACAAACAATTTTCCTAGAAATACAAAATTGGAAACAATAATAAACAAGCAAATTAGACAGTGAGATTAAAAAAAAAAAAAGCCTAAACCAAGCCATCTCAGACAAAAAGGTCTGTCAAAAATACCATTGAATTTGTTTTGTTCTGACCATTTCTTCTGGGAATGAGACCTGGCCTTAAATATATTCACATACTCAGTGAGATTCCACTGGAGAAAATTGACTTTTCTTTTGCAAGTAGATGTCAATTAGAGATAGCCTTTTGGTTACAGATAGGAGATTGGGTCCATTTACCCCTCTCAATACTAGAATGCCATAGTCTCTGCACGTTCATATGTACATCTATGTTTTTTCTAGCATCCACCCACCCTCTTGGGCTCTTAAAATCATTCTACCCCATTTTCCATATAGCTCTCTGAGCCCTGAGGGGCAGCAGACTGGTGAAGACATCTACTTTAGGAATGAGTGCTCCAAAAACCATTCAATCTATGCTAGTTTCCACCTACTGTTAGAGAAAGATTTTCTGATGATGGTTGAGAAGGCACTAATGATGAGTATAGTGGAATGTCATTAGATTTGTTTCAATTTATCTTTCATAATTATTTGGAATAAAGGTTAAAGTTCATACAT
>JADRCD010225430.1:48320-65402 GCA_019843815.1 Montemys delectorum | reverse complement strand
CACACACACACACACACACACACACACACACACACACACACACACACATCATCTCTGCAAAACACTCATACATATCTTTACATAGAGAGTTTTTGGCCAGCCATGGCTACATGGTAAAACACTGTCTCAACAAACAAACAACGGAAGGGAGTCACTTGGGGCCTAAAGGGGCTTGCTAAAAGCCTGATGACCTAAGTTCCAGACCAGGAACCGACATGGTGGAAGAGGAGGAGATTCTTGAAAGCTGTTTTCTGACCTCCACTGGAATTGGAGGCATGACCACAAGGCCTGGCCCTAATTTTGAAATTCTGCATACTTATGTTCCCTGACATCACAACAATATGCAAAAAATCTCCTGGAGGCAACCACAGGGGCTGTGGCAAAATGGTGTGTCATAGCTCCACAGACAAGTGACCCACTGGCTGAGAATAGCTGTTCTAGTTCCACCTATGGGTAAGTGTGGTTCCCTACAAGGAAGGGAGTGGGCTAGGATGGGGATATCTCAGGCAAACATTGTATACATGCTTTGACTCCCTTGGCTATTCTTGTTAAGTCAGGATGAAGTTCCTGTTTCATAGGCATGAAAATAAACTTGCATCTTCAAAACAAGCATTATAGGACAGTGGGACAGAGGGTTCTGGCAGATCAAGGAATAAAAATTCACATCTGGAGGCTGGAGAAATAATGGCTCAGCAGTTAGGAGCATAGTCTGCCCACTTGAGAGCTCACAACCGCCTGTAACTCCAGTTTCAGGGCATCTGGTACCCTGGAAACACAAATGCACATAAAATAAGAAATCTTAAAAATAAAATCAAGATCAGGTGCCATGTGTCTGTCACCCCAGCTACCTGAGAGGGAGAAGCAGGAGGGTCATAAATTCAAGGCCAGCTTATCTATAGAGTGTAGTCAAGAAGAGTGTATTGAGACCCTAATTCAAAATAAAATGCCAAAGAGTACCAGAAGCCAGATGTGGTGCAGACCGGAAGTCTCAGCACTAGGGACAGAGAGGCAGGAACGTACCCTGGACTACAGACCTTGAGTCTCATCCTCAGGCCGGGCAAGCTATGAGAGCAAGGAGGAAGCACTCAGTGCTCAGGGGATGCCCCCCCCACCATCTTTTCTGAATATGGGGTAGGCCAATTTATCTCTACCTTCTGACTGCTTTGAAACACTTGCCTCACACAGAGGAGTGAGTACCCAGTTCTGATCCTGTCCCCCCCTCCCTATTCTGTTGGCCTCAGTTTTTGTTTTACATAGCCTGCACACTGAGATCTTTTTTCTATTTAATTTTGTGTTGTTTTTCAAAATAGGGTTTCTCTGTGTAGCTCTGGCTGTCCTGGAAGTAGTTATATAGATGAGGCTGGCCTTGAACTCAGATCCACCTGCCTATGCCTCTGGGCGCTGAGAGCTGAGATTAGAGGTATGTGCCACCACAGGCAGCTTTAATTTTTTTCTGCCTGCATGTATGTCTGCAGGCCAGAAGAGGTCACCAGATCTCACTCTAGATAGATGGTTGTGGGAATAGAACTCAGGACCTCTGGGTAGAGCAGTTAGTGTTCTTAAGCTCTGAGCCATCTCTCCAGCCCCATCCCCCCCCCTCCCTTTTAAATTTTAAGTGTGTGCCTGTGTGTGTATGAACATGTGAATGCAGATGCCCAAATAGGCCAGAAGAGGGTGATCTCTCAGAAGATAGCCCTACAGTTATAGGTCATTGTGAACTGCCCTATTTCAAAATACTTTAAAAAACATGCTAGGACATCAATCACACTCTCCCACCTGTCTCCCAAGGGTTTCCTTTACCCAAGACACTGAGGCTCGAAGTGGAAGCCACCTGTAGAGCAGAGGACCATGTAAGATCTAGGATTGCAGAGACTGCTAACATCCTTTCAGAAGTCTACAGCCCTATCTCTGATATTAGGGGGTTTGTCCTTATTTTATTTTTATTCCTTTACACATGTGCAGTTTAATTTCTGAGGTCACATGAGGCTCTGGGTACTCAGATGGCCAACTGAATTGACACATGTGCTCTTGTCTTGTCTCCTTTTGTGTGTGTGTGTGTGTGTGTGTGTGTGTGTGTAGCAGGATTGGAGGTAAGGGAGTGTGTGAGCAAGGCAGAGGCTCTACCTCTGAGCCACATTCCCCACCTCTCATTGGAGGATCCAGTGAGCCACATCTCAATTTTGGTAGTTTCATTTATTGTTTGTTTGTTTGTTTGTTTGTTTTTTGGAGACAGGGTTTCTCTGTGCAGCCCTAGCTGTCCTGGAATTCACTCTATAGACGAGGCTGGCCTCAAACTCAGAAATCTGCCTGCCTCTGCCTCCCAAGTGCTGGGATTAAAGGTGTGTGCCCAGCTATTGGTTTTTTTATATTAAGATAGGGTGTCATCTATAACTTAGTCTGGCTTTTCTCTCAAAGTCCTTTACAGTCTCTCAATGCCTTCCTAACTTTATAGGCAAGAAAACAGAGATCCAAGGCTAGAAATTTAGCTTAATGGTAGGGTGCAGGTTTAGCACCCACCCCACTCCCAAATACTACAAGCTAGAAATACCAAGGAGCTTTTCAGAGGAGACCTGGGGCTCAAGATGAAATCCAAACCACAGACTGTGCTGTGAGAAAGGATGCGGGTTGTGGACGGTAACTTTTCAGTCTCTGGTGGAGGAGCTGGTTCAGGCAACGCCTGCCTGTGGGTGGGTGGGTGGCTGCCATTGACAGAGAAGCCTATGGGGACTGGGAAGCCATTTGGTACAGAAAGTGAACAAAACCTAGCTGAGCTGCAGGGGCTTCAGCCACATCTCACAGAGCCACTGGACACCATACAGATGTCACTTAAACTATTAAAAAAAGAAAGTTTGCTGGACAGTGGTGGCACGTGCCTTTAATCCCAGCACTTGGGAGGCAGAGGCAGGTGGAGTTCTGTGTTTGAGGCCAGCCTGGTCTACAGAGTGAGTTCCAGGACAGCCAGGGCTACATAGAGAAACCCTGTCTTGAAAAACAAAAATTTTTTTTCTTCCTATTTGAGGTGTGTCTGTGTCTCATACTGTATATAGCTCAGGCTAGTCTGGAACTAAGTGTATAGCTCCCAGCAATCCCCCTACATCAGCCTCCTAAGGGCTGGGATGACAGGAATGTGTCACCACACCTGGCTTACAGTCATTTTCTCATAGGGACTGTAAGTCTAAGCTTGAGTAACAGCATAGTGGGGGTGATGATGATGACCTCATTCCTGCTTTGCAGATGGCTGCCCGCTGAGGCAGGGTCTTGTTAACCAGGTTAGGCTCAAACTTGCTATATAGTGGGACTACCTTGAATTCCCCTCCTCTTGTCTCCACTCAATGAGTATTGAAAATACAAGCTGTTGCTGGGCAGTGGTGGCACATGTCTTTAATCCCAGAGCTCTTGAGAGGCAGAGGCAGGCAGATTTCTGAGTTCAAGGCCAGCCTGGTCTACAGAGTGAGTTCTAAGACAACCAGGAGTACATAGAGAAACCTTGTCTCAAAAAACAAAAACAACAGGGGCTGGAGAGATGGCTTAGTGGTTAAGAGCACTGACTGCTCTTTCAAAGGTTCTGAGTTCAAATCCCAGCAACCACATGGTGGCTCACAACCATCCATAATGAGATCTGACTCCCTCTTCTGGAGTGTCTGAAGACAGCTACAGTGTAATCACATATAATAAATAAACAAATCCTTAAAAAAAGCGTTTAGGTTCTCAACCAATTTAAAAACAAAAAAACAAAAACAAAAACAACAACAAAAAGAAAAAAAAAAAAAGAAAAGGACAATACAAGCTGTTACCACCTAGATAATTGGATCCTGGGGATGCAAGGTTCACCCATGCTGGGCCCATTCTACCCACTGAGCCACATCCCTGCCTTTACCCCTCCTTTTATGAGAACACAAACCTCCTGCAACTAAGGCTGTATTACCCTTATGATCCTACAAAGGTGCAATCTTAGAAGGAAGCCAACTAGTTGAGGTTCGGTCTGTTGCTATGTATCTTAATGCTTAGTGGGGGGGGGGGGGGGGGGGGGGGGGGGGGGTGTAAGTAAGAGCTGGTTGCCCCAGAGATGAGAGAGTCCACACATAGACCCAAGTGACACTGACCTTGCTGGGCTTGGGGGTCAAAGGAGACCACCAGGAGAGAATAAAGGAAAAGAGAAGAAAAAGAAATAAAGAAAAATGCCCTGTGTTAGGAGTCAAGAAAGCATGGCCAAGGACTGGCCAACTGGAGTTAAAAGCAGCCCAGTGATACATAGTAAGTGGCAACTCAGAGCTGAAGATTTTGTTTTGTTTTTTGTTTTGTTTTGTTTGTTTTTTCAAGGCAGGGTTTCTCTGCATAGCCTTGGCTGTCCTGGAACTCTGTAGACCAGGCTGGCCTCGAACTCAGAAGTCCACCTGCCTCTGCCTCCCAAGTGCTGGGATTAAAGGTGTGTGCCACCACTGCCCAGCAGAGTTATAGATTTTTAATAGCATACAGGGATATATCTGCACAGCGTTAATTCCTGTAAAGGTTTATTGTAAATAATAAAAACTGTGTTCTTTTATCTGGGAACTGAAAGATCAAGGTGGGGTAGAAGCTCCAGATTGAGATTAAATATTTTTTACAATACAAACTGAGGGGAACATAGTCTCCACATGTGACTTTGGTGGGGGATACTGACATCTAAAGACCACGGAGGCCCCACGTCAATCTATCACCAAAAGCTAACAAGCAGGCAGTCAGACTTCCCTGACAGCTGACAACTACCCGGAGTGTGGTTCCTCAAGCCCTGGAAAGCAGAGTCTGGAGTCAGAGGGAGGCTGTGCAGTGAGTTCCAGGCCATTCCTGGTTACAGAGAGAATCTGTCTCAAAAGAAACACAAAATAACAAAACAAAACAAAGACAGTCTGGCCAGCTACAGTGACAACACACAACCAGGAGGGAAATGTTTGATTTTGGACAAGGGAGAAGGGACTGAGGTGCATATTTTACACATCAAAGCAGACCTGGCCTCCAGGTTCTCCCAGCATGTCCAGTCCTAAAGTGACATACCCTGCCCCCAACCTTGAACTTTTTTTTCTTCTCCCTCCTCCCCCACTCCCCATAGCTACTCCCTGGTCTCAATCCTTGGGGCCAGTGAACTAGCCTACTGGAGAGCAGCTTCCCAATAAACCTGCCTTTAACATAATCTAATCTCCTTTGAATTGGCTCATTTCACTGGCAGGGAAGAAGTAACCTATCAGTAGAAGGAGAGTCAGGAGTTCAAGGCCAGTCTAGACAGTAGGACCCTGTCTTAAAAAACAAAAACCAGCCGGGCAGTGGTGACGCACGCCTTTGAACCCTTCACTTGGGAGGCAGAGGCAGGCAGATTTCTGAGTTTGAGGCCATCCGGGTCTACAGAGTGAGCTCCAGAACAGCCAGGGCTACACAGAGAAACCCGGTCTTGAAAAATAAACAAAACCAAAAAACTAAAAAACCAAACCAAACCAAACAAAGGAACAACAAAAAAAACCAAAGCATAGTGGTGGTGGGGGTGCAGTCCTCAATCACAGCACTTGGCAGAGGCAGGCAGATCTCTGAGTTCAAGGCCAGCCTGGTTTACAGAGTGGGTTGCAGGACAGCAGACTACACAGAGAAAGCCTGTCTCTAAAAACAAAAGTAGTAGCAGCAGTAGATGATGATGATGATGTTGATGAGTACATAATAAACAAAGCAGCCCTTGGCTGAGAGCACAGAGGTAGGCCTGGGGCACAGCTCAGTTAGAAAGGTGCTTGCTGCACACGGGTCAAAACTCAGTACAGCCAGACACAGTACACAGCTTTATCCCCACCCCCTGGAGGAAGAAGCAGATGGATATCTGAGTTCCAGGCTAGCTTGGTCTACATAGCCAGTTCTACAGTTTTTTTGAGACAGGTCTACAGCCAGGTCTACACAGAGAAACCCTGTCTCAAAAATAAATAAATAAATAAATAAATAAAAGAAGGCATTCATATAAGCCTTGTGTACAAATGCTCACAGCAGCACCTCTTACAATAGAAACAATCCTAAAGGTCCATCAACTGATGGAGGAATAAAGCATAGCATATCTCACAACAGACTATTCATCCACAAACAGGCTATCCCGCCATAACATGGACAGACGCATACTCAACACAGTGAGGGAGAGAAGCCAGTCACAAAAGCCCATACACGGTTGGACTGCATTCAGAAGGAATATGCAGATTAGGCAAATGCATTCAATTTAGAGACTGGGAAGGACTGCCAAGGAGAAAGACAGGAAGTGGCAAAGAATGTAGGACAAGATTTCTCTGGGAAGGTGTTAACCATGTCCTAAAATCGTTTTGAGAGGGTAGCTCAGGTAGCCCAGGCCTGCTTCTCTATGCATCTGAGGATGACCTGGAACTTTGGATTCTTCAGCCTCTACCTACTGAGTAATTATACCTCCGAAGCAGCTTACTGCCTGCTGCCCTTGGAGGCCAGAAGAAGGCATTCAATCCCGAGGACTGAGGGGATTGCAGGTGTGGGGCCACACCCAGAGAACATGCTCTAAAATTGTTAGTTGTGATGTCAGTACAATTGTGTGAGTATACTACAAACTGCTGAATTGTTTGCTTTAAGTGGATAAAGTATATACTATGTGAAATTATATCCCAATAAACCTCATTGAAAATAAGAACATGAGCCAGGAGTGGTGACTGCATGCCTTTAATTTCAGTACCAGGCCGCCCGTTTCAAAAGCACAAAACAAACAAAACAAAGCAAAACAATTAAGTGGCAGTGGCTAAAAGCAGTAGCTGTTCTTCCAGAGGGCCTAGGTTTGATACCTAACACACACGGCAGCTCACAACCCCAGGTCTAGGGGACCTAATGGCCTTCTGGCCTCTGTCGGCCGTGCATTCACATTGGATGCACCACCTTAAGAACAGGCAAAACACTCATTTACATAAAATAAAAACAAATCCTTTCCTTTCTTTTCTTTTCTGGGCAGTGTCTCACTGTGTAGCCCTGGCTGGCGTGGAACTCCATATGTAGGCCAGACTGGCCTCAAACTCAGGACGATCCATCTACCTCTGCCTCCCCAGTGCTGGGATTAAAGATATGTCCACCACACCCATTTAAATACATCTTTTGGAAGGGAGTTTTCAAATGTCCTACGTTTTAAAAGACTTTTTATTGGTTCTTTGTGAATTTACATCATGCACCCTAATCCCACTCCACTCCCCTCCCCTCCCCCTCATCACTTTAAGTAAATCTTAATCCCTTTTCAGAGATATATAGTGAAATCTATATATCTCTTATCTCAAAAAATAATCGCTGGGGTGGTGGCACACTCTGTTAATCCCAGCAATCAGGAGGTAGAGGCAGGCCTGGTCTACAAAGTGACAGGTCTACAGCCAGGGCTGCCACAATGAGAAACCTTGTCTTAAAAAGCAAAAACGGGAAGAAAAACAAAACAAAACAAACAAACAAAAAAAACCAAGCAGAGCCAGGCAGTGGTGGTGCACGCCTTTAATCCCAGCACTTGGAAGACAGAGGCAGGTGGATTTCTGAGTTCGAGGCCACCCTGGTCTACAGAGTGAGTTCCAGGACAGCCAGGGATACAGAGAACCCTGTATCGAAAAACCAACCAAGCAGACAAACAAACAAAAAACAAAAACGAACAATGGGGCGATAGGTGTGGTGGTGCACACTTTTAATCTCAACACTTGGGCGGCAGAGGTTGATGGATCTCTGTGAGTTTGAGGATAACTACATAGCGGAGTTCTAGAACAGCAAGGGCTACATACTGAGATTCTGCCTCAAGTAGAATAAAATATTTTTACTTGCTTCTCAAGGAGCATTCAAGGGCCCAAGCCACTACTGCTCATTACTCTCCTCACCACTGTCTAGAAAACTGAAATAGATTAAGGAATCCCACCTCAACTCTCACTAATCCCGGGAATCCCAAATTCTAATCCCCTGCACTGGGCCGGATCACTCCTCTACTGCGGAACTACACTTTCTACAACCAGCCAGGACGAGGGAGACACTACAGGGCATCCTGGGAAATGTAGTTCCTCTTCCAACCTAGGCGTTCAAGAGTGCTGTTAATGATTGACAGGGATTCGGAGTGCGAAACCTTATTCCTACGTCCCTAGAACCCCAGATATCTCCCATAAGAAGGGAACTTAGCGAAGCGACCCCTCACTGCCTGCAGCTTACCTCAAGAACGGCTAGTCGACTTGTCCTTGCTTCAACTGTGTCCCGAACCGGAAAAGAGTACTGTTTTTAAACTCCACTCCTCCCACTTCCGCCCGAGAGTAGGAAACCGGAAATAACTCTGCCCCTAGTTGCGGAGGCGCTTCTCCTGGCTTGGTAAGTACTTTCTTCTTCTCTTCCATCCCCCCGGAAACGTGAGTGACAACTCGAAGGTTCCGGTGAGCGAAAGTGGCTTAAATATCGGAGACACCTTAGCCTGTTTTAGGCATTACCCAGAGTGGGGCAGTTGTTTTGAGTCTATTCAAGTTTGAGTTTGGGGACTAACTCCGTCACCCGAAGAGTCTGGTATCCAGTTCCCCAAAAATATACTTTTTTTTCCCCCGTTGCATCTTAAGAGATGATTAAGTGGGAACTCTTTCCCGTATTATAGAAAAAGCAATGATCAAAGATCACGAGGCTGAACTGTTCAAGTTACCCTCAGGAAACAGATTTATTGTGGTACCGCCCAGTTATTCTAGGATCCAAAGAATTCCGTTCCCACCAGTTTGTAGATCTCTTGAGACCTAAGATTTATTTTCCTGGCTGTGCCAAGCAAGTTGTCTGTAGAGAGAGACTCGGGCTGGAAAAGGAGGGACGGGAAGTCTCTAATAAAGCCTCTAGATTTCCCCCATAGTGTAGGAAAGCCTGATTTCTTCTATGTGGGGTGGTGGCACTGAAGACCTTGATCCTATGGTCCCTTTAAGTACTTTGTCCCTTACCTGAGTCCCTCCCAAAGAAGGTAATCAGTAGCCCCGCCCCCTGCCAGTAGCCGGATCGGGCCTAGAAACCGAGGTGTAGTTCCCCTCCTACCTCTCCCCTCCCCTCTGGCCTACCCCTTTGCACAGCTGGCTACTGCTGACCCAGAGGGTCTTCATAAAAGAAGAGAGGCAGGGCTCCCAGCCCTGGCCAGGTGAGTGAATGAATGCTCCCAGAGAAACTTGTGGGCAGGGTATCTGGTGTCCTGATTCCCCACATTATTGGGATCTAGAAACTTGGGACCCAAGCTCTAGGTTGTGGATCCCTGGGGCTCTGTCCCCTCAAGCCTTCAAGACCTAGAAATACAGGACCTGGTCTGTCGTGTAGTCTTCGATCTCTGAGAGCTCGATGAGGCAATGAGCAGAGGGAGGTTGACTTGGAATGTAATCTGCTTGGTTGGAAGGGACCAGGATTGATGATGAGCCTGTTTAAATGCCTACTGTGTGTTGTCAGACTTGTGGTAGGTGCTAGGTATAGGAAAAGAGAGCCTTAACAACTGTGTGCTCATCACTGGGAGAGGGCTACCGCCTCCAAAGTCCTCTGACATTGGAATACCTGGTACAGTAGACAAGCAGCTTTACCACCTGGTAACACGCTCCTCACCTGTAAAATGGCAGGAGTAATAGGATTGGGTTGAAAATTAAGTTGAGTTGCTAAAGACCCATGGTGTCTGGCATGGGACACAGGTTGAGTACTTGCTTTTATCTTACTTCATGACGGCAGAGTCTGGGCAGGGAGTCCTGGCTTCATAACTCTGCTGAGGCCTTTGTCATCTGGGAGTCCACACAATATGAGGAGCCATCCTTCTTCCCTGCTCTTAGTCTATATGGGATTGGCCACCTGCCTGGACCCCTTACCTCATAGAGAGCGAAACCAAGGTGAGTGTCTGGGGAACAGCCTTACAGAGGTTTAATTTCTGCCTTCCCCTAGCCAGAATACTTCCCGGCTTCCTGGACCCAACCCTTCTCCCTCAGATCCCAGGGCCTATGCCTCAGCTTCTTCCCTGAGAGACGCATGGCCAACCCTTGCTTCAGAACAAGAGTTCGAGATTTCAGTCTTCCTCCTCCATACCCAGTGGTGAAGACTCTGGCCCATCCTGCTCAGGGCTTTCCAGGCCTGGCCCACACCCCTAGAACCCCGTAGTTCTTTGTCTTCTTTGTCCTCCATCCTAAGGACTCTGCTTTTGACTCTGATGTCCTTAGTTCTTGACATCTTCCTGGATCCCCCAGAGGCCCAGAGTTTCTTAGTTGGCCGCAGGCGTTTTCCTCGTGCTAACCACTGGGACCTGGAGTTGCTGACCCCTGGGAACCTGGAACGGGAGTGTCTGGAGGAGAGGTGCTCCTGGGAGGAGGCCCGGGAGTACTTTGAGGACAACACACTGACGGTGAGGGCCTCAGAGGACCCTGGCATCAAAGGCCTGTCTGCCTTCTCTAGGTGTTAAGGCTCATAGGCCTCCAGCTTTCAGCTCCCTCTTCACCTCCCCGGGGTCTCATATATCAGGGTGGACTGGTAGGGTGGGGGGCATGAGTCTTCATGTTTAGTTGCTATCTTTCCTTCTCTTCTCCAATTCTAGGAACGCTTCTGGGAAAGCTATTCCTACAATGGCAAGGGAGGTGAGTGACACTCAGCCCTCTTGTCCTGTGTTGGGGAAGCAGCCTTTAGCCCTGGAGTTCAATCCAACATCCCCTCCACACTTGCAGGATCACCTTCCCTCCAATTGTATGTTGTTCAGAGATGACTGACAAGGTGTTATCTCTTCTTGTCTGAGAAACCCAGCACACTGTGTTCACATTCATAGGAGGACCCCCAAGTCCCCAGCAGGGGGACATGTGGGTGAGCAGATGATAGAAAGAGTTATTGTCAGAGGGACAAACTCACCTAGGGCCAGTCTTTAGAGTCCAGAGCTCCAGGCCCTTACAAGCATCTTGGTTGCTAGTGGGCTGTTACCTAGCAACAGAGCTAAGGCAGGAAGCCTGGCCATTCTCACCTGTCCAGTTTGCCCACCCTAGCCCCTCCTTGGAGTTCTGAAACCCTCATCTTGGCTTGAGCTTTGTTGCTAAGGGGGGCTGCTCCTTAGCAACAGGGCCCTGGCCAGGCCAGACAGAGGAAGCCAGAAACACTACCTGGCTGCCTTCCCCTCCCCCACAGCTCCATGCCAGCCACAGCCAGCCTAGTTGCTAAGGAGGCCTTCTCCCTAGCAACCGTACCTAGTTGGAGGACCAGGGCCTCCTGCCCAGCTGGAGGACCCCCCTCTGGGCACCAGCTGCCCCACCCCCTCATGGCTTGGTTGCTAGGGGTGGATGCACCTTAGCAACGGGCCCTAGGTCTGCACTAGAGTCCTCACAGTGAAACTGGTTGCTAGGGGAGATAGCTCCTTTTCAACAATCTTAGCAAGACCTAGTGGCTCCTTGGATCACCTGAAATCTGCCAGATTTCCGGAGACCTGCCTTCTCACTGCAAGCTCAAAGCAGGGATGGGGGTGGGGATGGCAGGTAGCCAGATCTGATGGCACCGACCTTGGCCTTGCAAGAGGCCTTACAGAGGCTGAAGCAGAAATACTGTGAGTTCAAGGACAGGCTCTGCTACACGGTCAGGTCTGCGGTCAGCTTGAAACTCCCTGTCTCAATAAAACAAAACCGAGAGCTGGAGCGATGTCTCAGATGGGAAAGTGTTCGCCATGCATCCTGAGGACCTGAGTTTGATCCCCCAGAACCTACAGGAAGAAGCTGGGCATGCTAGCGTACCCTAAAGTCTAACTGTTTGAGAGGAGAGACAGAAGGAAGGGACCAAGGGGGCTCACTGGCTAACCAGCCTCCTTAAATCAGTGTAAGGCCAGGCCTAATGAGGCAGGCCAGTGAGATAGCTCAGCAGGTGATGCCTGAGGATCTGAGTTCAGCCCCCAGACACCACGTGGTAGAAGGAAAGAACTGACTTCTGGAGGTTGTCCTCTGTCCTCTACATACATGTGACACCCAAGTGCCCGTACACACAGGTGCACATGGATGTGCACATATAAATAATTAAATAGAAATTAACAAAAAAAAAATGTGTCCCTGGAGGAACACTTTTAAGGTTGAATTGTGGTTATTACACATACACACAGGTACCTTTTTGTTTAAAGATTTGTTTGTTTATTTATTTATTTATTTATTTATTATATATAAGTACACTGTAGTTGTCTTCAGACACACCTGAAGAGGGCATCAGATCTTATTACAGATGGTTGTGAGCTACCATGTGGCTGCTGGGATTTGAACTCAGGACCTCTGGAAGAGCAGTCAGTGCTCTTAACCAGGTGCAGCACTTAAGAGTACTTGCTGCAGTTGCAGAATGCTGGACACTGGAGCTTGGTGGCTCCCAGGGTGCTGGTTGGGCGCTGCTCACAACTAATTTTAGCAGATTCAGAAAGTCCAGTGTCTTCCTTTGACCTCTGCAGGCATTCATACACATGAGTACCTACTTCCCCTGCGTGTACACACAGATAAAAATAAAATCATAACACAGATGTTTTAGGAAATCAATAGGAGGCTGGAGAGATGACTTGGGGGTTAAGAGCACTTTCTGCTCTTGTCTGTTGAGGATATGGGTTCAGGTCCCAACACCAGCACCACCATAGTGGTAACAATCATTAACTCCAGTTCCAGGGGATCCAACATCTTCTTCTGACCTCTTATTGCGCCAGGCGTGAATGTTGTGCACATATACATAAAATAATATAAATCTCTTTTTAAAGCTAGGTGTTCCCTGGGCACTGTTGGCATATATGTTTAATCTCATCTCTAAGTCTTTGGTTCCAGGAGAGTTACAGCCACCTCTCTTTTCTAGCCTTTGCGGATAACAGTCATGCACGTGGTGCAAAGACACATATACAAGCGAATTGCCCATACACATAAAATAAAAATAAAGGTATTTCAAAAAAAATTTCTGGCTGGGCCATGATGGCCCATGCCTTTAATTCCATCAGTCAGAGGCACTTGGAGTTCAAGGCCAGCCTCATCTACATAATGAGTTCCAGAAGGACATCCTGAGCCACATGGAGAAACCCTGTTTCAAAAAACCAAAAGCAACAACAAAAACCCTGGAGGTTCAATCTCTAGCATGACAGAAAATATATAAAATTATTTAAAAATAAAAAAGAGCCAAGGTGAACAAGAACAGATTGTGGATAGGATGTTGATGTCTTGTTGGAAGTGTCTGTATCTTAGGGATGGCTTCAGGTAAGTTCGACACCTCAGTATTTCAGGGTGTCCCCCAATTTATCCATTGTTAAGTGAAGTCTTTCTATCCTTGTTTTTTTTTTTTTTAATTAGTTTATTTCATGTATGCCAGTACACTGTCCTACCTTCAGACACAACAGAAGAGGGCATCCGATCCCATAACAGATGGTTGTGAGCCACCATGTGGTTGCTGGGATTTGAACTCAGGACTCTTCGGAAGAGCAGTCAGTGCTCTCAACCGCTGAGCCATCTCTCCAGCCCCCAAAGTTCAGTTTATAAGTAGAAGATGCATGTTTGTCTCTTCCTTCTCTGCCCAGCGTTGGGGATGGACCAACCCCGGGCCTTACTTATTCTGTCCAACCGCTCTACCACTGAGCTACATCATTTCAAATTCTCTTCATTTCCTGTTCTGTGATAAGGTCTCACTAATTTGCCTAGGCTAACCTTGAGTTCACTGTCAGACAGACTCCCAACGTGGACTTCTCCGGTCTTAGCTTTGAAAGTAGCTGAGATGGCAGGTCTAGCTCATCAGCCCCTCCTCAGATCAAAATGGGTTTCCATGGGCTCCTGGTAGGGGGTCATGATCCCATTCTGCAGCACAGGAAACAGGCTCTGAGAAAGCAGTGTTCATTGCTTGAAGCCACAAGAGCCAGAAGGTGCCTCAGAGCTGCCTTGCTTCTCAGCCCATGCCTTCAGGGGAAGGGATCGAAATGTTGGAGGAGGTGGTATTACTGAATCACTGGTACCCTCTACCCACAGGGCGTGGACGGGTGGATGTTGCTGGCCTGGCAGTGGGACTGACCTCTGGGATCCTCCTCATCGTGTTGGCTGGCTTGGGAGCCTTTTGGTATCTGCATTATCGAAGGCGCCGCCTCAGAGGCCGAGAGTCCTGTCTGCAAGAGTAAGGGGTCTTTCGGGAGGAGGGGGATACAGGAGAGGAAGGGGAGGAAAGTGGGAGGGAGACAGCTTGATCTGAGGAGAAGGACTAAAGCTTGTGGCAGGAGACCAGTGATGAAGTGCCTGGAGCCACAGCCTGTGGAGAGTAAGGCTGCCATTCCTGTTGGTCGGCTCAGCACACACTGGTTCTTTTTGCAGTTGATACCTATCAGTCATTTGAGTGCCAGGTTTCAGTGAAGTCATCACTGTGGATAAAACTGCAACTGGCGCCAGGAGGTGGTGGCCCACGCCTTTGATCCCAGCACTTGGGAGGCAGAGGCAGGCAGATTTCTGAGTTCGAGGCCAGCCTGGTCTACAGAGTGAGTTCCAGGACAGCCAGGGCTACATGGTGAAACCCAGTCTCGAAAACAAACAAACAAAAAACAAAAAACCCCACAAAAAACAAAAAACAACCCCCCCCCCAAAAAAACCCCAAAAAACCAAAAAACCCTGCAACTGGCAGGCAGGTGTGGTGGCACATGCCTTTGATCCCAACACTCAGGAGGCAGAGGCAGGTGGATCTTTCTTTGAGTTGGAGGCCAGCCCGATCTACAGAGCAAGTTCGAGGGCATCCAGGGCTACACAGAGAAATCCTGTTTTGAAAAACAAACAAACAAAAAGGCAACTGATGGGGCTGTGTAGGCTGTGATCCATAGCTGTCTGTGGCGTGGTCTGTCCCATGGGTACAAGTCACAGCAAGTGTTTGTATGAGCTGGGAGTAGTCTCTGTATTTCAGGCCAGCAGAGTCTCATAGGGTGCCTCATGGTGGTAGCTCCCAGCACCTGGGAGGCAGAGGCAGGTTCAAGACTTCTTCACTATAATGAGAAATAAAGGCTATCCTGAGTAACTTAGGGAGGAGCCTTCTCAAAATAAAATGTAGAAAGAAAAGTGAGGGTGTGGATCATTTGTGGAATGCCCATGTAAAGGCCACCCATGAAGGGACTGGATGTAGGATGTCCTGGGTCCTGGGTAGGGGAAGGCCCATCAAGATGGCTTAGTAAAGGAGTATGCTCCCAAACTTGACAACCACATAGGGACCCACATAGTGAAAGGAGACACACTCCCCAGTGTTGTCCTCTGATTATCATTTGTGTGGGTATATGTGCACACACGCAGATTATATAACTGCAATTTAAATATCAAAATAAGATGTAAAGAGAATGGGTTTGGAAGCTGGGCATGGCAGCTCCCACATGCAAGCCCAAGGCTTGGGAGGTTTGGGTAGAAGGATTGTTGGAAGTTTTGAAGCCAGCCTGGGAGACCTTGCCACAAAGACTGGATTTGGGAGATTTGGGGACTAAATGTTTCTGTGTTGTCTTCCTCTGTGTGGACCTCCTGAGCTTTGTCTTGTCTGTTCTTGTTGTCTGTCCACCTGAGTTTCTCTATTATTCTGGTGCACTTGTGTTTCTGTGGATGAGCGTGTACATTCAGGTTCATTTCTATGTCTACCTGCCCATGTCCATCAGCGTGTCCTTTGGGACACTTTTCTGGCCCATCTCCCTTCCACCTCTGTAGGTCTTGTAGGTTTCTTTTTATTCATTTCTTTTAAAGTTTTATGTGTCTAAGTGCCATCAAAGGTCAGAAGGGGGTGTCGGCTCCTCCAGGCCTGGCGTTACAGATCAGCCGTGTGGGCGCTGGAATTGGAACCTGGATCCTCAGCAAGTTCAGCAAGTGTCTTAACCGCTGACCCTCTTGTCTCCAACTACAACGTAGGTTTTAATACTAACCACACTTTTTCTGTCCCCAGAACCGGGCTCATCATCCCCTTGAGTCCTCTGACGCCTCAATCTCCACCCTTGCCCCCAGGCCTTCCCACCTATGAGCAGGCTTTAGCAGCCTCTGGGGTGCACGACGCACCTCCACCCCCTTACTCCAGGTACGAGGCGGGACTTCTGCCTGGGTGGTGCCAGAGGGAGGAGGAAGGAGCGGCAACGCGTGGGAGGGGCGTGTCCCCAAGGGCAGGGCTTGGTGCTTTGGAAAACCTACATGGGGCGGGGTTTGCAGGGCAGGGCGGACCCTACGCAATTGTCTATAGGGGCGTGGAACAGCCTTTCAAGAGTGCAGCTTTTCAGGAAGGTAGGGCTTGTGCCTACAGGATTGAGGATTGGCTGAGGCACTAAGGGCGGGTCGGTGTGGGCTCGGTGGAGGGGGCGGCTGAGATGTTTGACTCTGCACTGTATACTCCCAACCCCCATCCCTGTTAGCCTCAGAAGGCCTCACTGAAGACCTGCTTGGAGCGCGGGCTCCCAGAACTGTGCCCCCGATGCATAGCGGATTCCGGAAGTCGCCGGCTTCTTCGAGGACTCGGCTTCAATGTGTCCACGGGGGAGTCGGGGGAGTCAGGGTCGTCGGACCCGAGGTCTACCATGACACACGTGTTTCCGCCAGGCACGCATATACGCACATCCCTGACCGTCCTGTTGCCGACTCGGTGCCCCTGGCCCTCGCGTGACCCCCCCCCCCCCACTTCTCCTGAGCAGTGGCCCTGCCTCAGAATGGGCAGACCTTTTAGGAAACTCGGACCAGACGTGACTCGGCTGTCACCCCACTGGTGCAGCGGGGCGCGTACACGCAGGGAACCAGGCCCTTGCACACGACTGACTTCGTGTATTTAACCACTCGGGCAAATGGGCGATTCGTAATCCAGCATAAAGGTGGGGGGCGCATTTGCAATGTGCTGTAAACGGGGTGTCACGCTTGTGTTGCACCCGGGTAAATGGAGTTGATCTGAGCTGCCCTCTACTTAAAAGCCCTTTGGGAAAGGAAGGGAAGTGGAAGAAATCAAAATTGAAACAATGAGAAAAAAAATAAAAATGCAAAAGAACTGAGCTCCCTTACTGGGCGCATTTGCGCGCGGTGGAACTGAATATCTCTGTACAGGCGCTGTACCCTACACCCCCAGGCTCCACGGGTGCGCTCGCGCTCACTTGCTCTCTCCCTCTCCCTCCCCCCCCCC
>JADRCD010225430.1:0-48220 GCA_019843815.1 Montemys delectorum | reverse complement strand
TTTTTTTTTTTTTTTTTTTTTTTTTTTTTTTGCATTTGCACGGGATTGTGGGAGGAAGCGGAGCGCAGCCAGACACCCCGCCGCCCGCCCCCCTTCCCCTCCCCCCTCCCCCTGCCGCCTTGTGCAAAGATGGCTGCACCGTGAGCGCAGAGGAGGAGGAGGCGGCGGCGGCGGAGGCGAAAGAGCGAGCACCCAGCGCCCGCACCCACTCCGGGGCCGTCCGGGACGCCCCCTCCGGAGCGCGCGTCCCCCTTCTCTCTTGCAAGCGCCGGGGCAAAGGCGGAGACAGCGGGGTCCCTCCTCCCCCCTTTCCCTCCTCCAGGGGGAACCCCCCCTCCTCGGCTCAGCGGCTGCACCCCTCCTTTGCCCGCCCCTCCGTCCCTGCCCCCTCCCTCCCCCGCCCGGGGCCTTCCCGGGCCTTCGGTGGCCGCAAAGAAAAAAAAAAAAGAGAAAGGGAGGAAAAAAAAGCAGCGGAGGGAGCGGCGGCGGAGGAGAGCGCGCGCGCTCCCCCTCCTTTCCCCCTCCCTCCCCCTCCCCCCAATTTCCACCGCGGCCAATTCATGGACAGGAACTACCCCAGCGCCGGCTTCGGGGACCCGCTCGGCGCCGGGGCGGGATGGAGTTACGAGAGGTCAGCGAAAGCTAGGTAAGGAGCTGAGGGGGACCTAGAGAAATGGGCCAAGAGGTGGGGGGTTCCTGCCTGGCCTGGGCCTGGGGCCCGCTCGGCAACGCGTGCATCGCCAACTCCCCCTCCGGTTTATGCAAGGGAGCGGCCTTCTTTGGGTTTGTAACAACGCCGCCGCCCCAGTTTGCAAATTGCAAACTCCGCCAAAGCCAGCTCCGGCTTGCAAAAGAGAGAAGGCAGGCAAGGCGCAAAAACAAATTCGAACCGGGAAGGCCTTGGGAAGACGGGAAGGGTTGGCGAAGCAAGGCCCGGACTTGCCCCCCATCTTTGGATTCCCGGCTTGCTGACCCCTCCCCCCGGGCGCCCCTGGCTCTGCAACTGCAGAGGTGGGAGGAAAGGAGAATCAGCTCGCAGACCTGGGGGGCGCGCACCCCCTCCCAGGTCCTATTGTTCCGGGGCTGCTGGAGGCCGGGCCACTCGGTCCCTCCCCCCTCCAAGAAATTCCCCGCGCAGAGTGGGCAAGGGGCCCCGCCCCCTTCTTACACTAGGATTCTGTGTGTTGGGGGGGTCCTGAGATTAGGGACACGCCCCCTTCTGCTCCCCACCTTTCTCAAAGCTGTGAATCCTGGTTGATGGCGCGCTGCTTGCCCTCTGGTCCAAGGCCACGGATTTGGGCCCTTTCTGTGATAGAGTCGTATCTTTTCCCTGTTTGTATTTGCGCGTGTGAGCGTGGGCCCTGTGCACGCGTGGCTAGCCGCGTGTTCACCTGGGAACCTGCCTCTTGCAGTTTAATCTGTGTGGCGTGTCCTCACTCTTCACCTGCCCTTCACCCTTCTCCCCCTCAATACTTGGCTTTCCCCAGCGTGTACGGATTTTTAGAGGGGGACTTCACACTCGGGACCTTTGCTTTCTCACGGGTGAATTGAACTCCTGTTTGTACACGCATCTGGCTTTGCTTAGGCCGGTGCACTTGAACCTCAGCCCCTAAGGATGAAATGAATTCCTGTCAGTACTTGTACCTGGGACTTTCCCTGGGTCCTGTCCCCTCCCCGCCTTCTCCCCTTGCCATTTGGGACACAAGCTACCTCCTGCTCCTGGCCTGGCTGGATTCCTTTCCTCTTTCAGGGTCTTTGCTGTTTCAGTGGGTCTTGGGTTGTCCGTGTGTCCCTGTAGTGTTGGACTTCTGGTTCTGTCCTACCAGGGGAGGACTTCAAGGGAGGACCACACCTTTCTCGTCCCCTGACCTCCTCTGTCCCCAGTGTGCCCTCGCATGCCCGTGTTTGCAAACGTGGGACTCTTAAGTGCTCCAGAATGGCGTTCCCCCCTCCACCCTTGGGATAACTGGGTTCCCTAGTGTTATCTCAGGGTTCTTTGGAGTAACACCTCCAGTCAGTTGGGAAGTTCCTCCTAGCCCCCTTCTCAGAGGATAGCTTGAGAGGATATTCTAACACCTCTCTCTTACTCTCAGCTTGGTCTACGGCAGCTCCCGGACTTCCCACCCAGAAACCGACATCTTGCATCGCCAGGCCTACGCGGCCCCCCACCCACTACAAAGCTATGCCACCAACCACCACCCGGCAGGTATGGGCTCCCATCCTGGAGGGCTGGGGCCGAGTCTGTCCTTTAAGATATCTGATTGGTTGCTGAAAGTTCCGCCCCTGCTAATTGGCCTTGCTCTGGGTCCTGGACCTCTTTTTGCCACTTCTCCTCTGATTGGTTGCCTCTGAGGCTTTCTTTCACGCTGGATTCGTCAGGCCCTCCATGGCTCCGCCCCCTTGCCTCCTATTGGCTGCTACCCATCAGGGGCCCCCAAATCCCACCTTCTCTTCCAGGCTTTTCCTCTCCCTCCAGCCCACCCCTAGTCCTTTCTTTCCCTGTGGGATTCTCTTGGCTGGTTGGCTCCTTTTTCTTCCCTATTGGCTCCAATTATTTGGCCCTCCCTGTGTTTGCTTAGAGCAACCTCATCCACCACCTTGTCCTTGCTGCCCACACCTTTGATTTTTTTAAAGCAGTGCAGCCTGCCCCTCTCTCCTTGTTGTCCCCTTCCCTGATTTCTGCCTCTTGCCTCCCCCAGCCCTCCTCTTTTGACTTTTCGTTGGTACTTCAGTGGCTGGAAATCCCACGAGAAGCCTTCCATAGCCTCATTCCCTCCCTCCCCCATCCCTTCTTTCTTTACTTTAATAAGTGCGATAGGGTCTTATGGAGTTGTTCAGAATGTCTCTGAAGGTCTGGTCCTCGCCTCAGCCGAATTGAAAGGCACTGCATCCATTTGCTTGCCTTTGGCCCCTCCCTCCTGTCCTCTTCGGATCTGTACCTGTTTAGTGCTTTCCCGGGCTGGCTATCTCACCCCAGTCCCCACCCCCTACCTGGCTAACTTCTTCACTTATCCATTGTCAGGCCTCTCTGGACTTTTTGACACTGGCCTCCACCACGCGGGCTCAGCAGGGCCCGACGCCTCCGTCATGAACCTCATCTCGGCCCTGGAGTCCCGGGGCCCCCAGCCTGGCCCTTCCGCCTCCTCTCTCCTTTCCCAGTTCCGAAGTCCTTCCTGGCAGACAGGTAAGTGCTATTCCCAGCGGGCTGGAGAAGGGCTGTCTCGTGGTCCACTCTGACCGATGGTCTTCTCCTTCATCCCTAGCCATGCACACACCGGGCCCCACGGAACTCTTCATCTCTGGTGCCCTCCCAGGTTCCAGCACCTTCCCGTCTTCCTCTGCCCTGTCTGCCTACCAGCACCCGGCTTCCTTCGGCAGCCGCCCCTTCCCAGTGCCCTCATCCCTCAGCCTCCAGGATCCACCTTTCAGTCCTCCTGCTAATGGGCTCTTGTCCCCCCATGATGTGCTCCACCTGAAGCCCTCCCAGGCACCTACAGTGCCCTCTTCACTGGGTTTTGAGCGCCTGGCAGGGGGTGGTGTCTTGGGGCCTGCCGGCCTTGGTCCTGCTCAGACTCCCCCTTACCGTCCTGGCCCCCCAGATCCACCTCCACCTCCCCGCCACCTCCCGACTCAGTTCAATCTGCTGGCCTCATCTTCTGCTGCCACGGCTGCTGAGCCATCTTCCCCTCAGCTCTACAACTTCTCGGGTGCTGCCCCCGGTCCACCACCGGAGCGGGCCCTGCCCCGACAGGACACGGTCATCAAACACTATCAGCGGCCTGCCAGTGCCCAGCCCCCACCGCCCCCACCACCAGCCCATTCCCTGCAGCACTATTTGAGCTGCGGAGGCAGCTATCCCTCAATGGGCCACCGGGCCAGCTTGGCTTGCAGCCCTCTAGGAGGTGGAGAGCCTTCTCCAGGTGCTGGAGAACCTAGCAAGAGTGGGCCTAGTGGAGCCACAGCTGGAGCAGCTGGTCGGGCTACAGGCCCGGAGACTGCTGGGGGAGGTGCAGCTGGGGGTGGGGGTGGGTACCGCCCTATCATCCAGTCCCCTGGTTACAAGACGAGTAAGGGAGGTTATGGACCAGCTACAGGGGGTGCCACTAGGCCCCCACCACCTCGATCCACCGCCACACCCAAGTGTCAGAGCCTGGGTGGACCAGCGGCTGCTTATGCTGCTGGGAAAGCCTCTGGGGCTGGTGGGGCTGGGAGCCAGGCGTATTCCCCTGGCCAGCCCCAAGGGCTTCTGGGACCCCAGGCCTATGGGCAAGGATTTGGAGGGGGTCAAGCACAGGACTTAAGCAAAGGCCCTAGCTATTCTGGGGGTCCTCCGCAGCCCCCTAGTGGTCCCCCGCCTCCTGGCCTGGCTACCTGTCAGAGTTATTCTCCAGATCAGCTTCAGGGTCAGCTCTATGGGGTACAGAGTGAGCCTTACCCAGGGCCAGCTGCCCATTCACAGGGGCTGCCCACAGCCAGCCCTTCCCTCAGCTACAGTACTGGTCACTCCCCTGCTCTCTCAGGCCATGGAGGTGGCTGGGGACCCAGTTCTCTGGGAGGTGGTGGGGAGGCTAGCCCATCTCATATTATCCGACCCCTCCAGTCACCACCTGCTACTGGCCGCCCTCCTGGTGTTGGCTCTCCAGGAGCCCCTGGCAAATACTTAAGTTCAGTCTTAGCTTCAGCTCCGTTCCTGGCACCCCCCGGAGCTAGCAGCTATGCAGCTGGAGCAGGTGGCTACAAGGGGAAAGGTGATGGTTCAGAGCTGCTTGCTGGCCCTGGCAGTGCTGCCACTGAGCGCACAGAAGATGAAGAATTTCTCATTCAGCACCTGCTTCAGGCACCTAGCCCACCTCGGACCTCAGGGGCAGATGGCTTGGTGGGTGAGGATGGGCCTGCTGATGCCTCTAAGGGACTTGGGGGCAGTGGTGGAGCTGGAGGAGCGCCAGGCACACCGTACGAATTAGCCAAGGAAGATCCCCAGAGGTACCACCTGCAAAGCGTCATCCGGACTAGTGCCAGCCTGGATGAAGGTGCCACAGCCGCACTGGAGCTGGGCCTGGGGAGGATGAAGGACAAGAAGAAGGGGCCAGAACGGGGTGGTGAAACTCCTGAGGGACTAGCCACCTCAGTTGTTCACTATGGAGCAGGTGCCAAGGAGCTAGGAGCCTTCTTGCAGAAGAGCCCACCTCCCCCACCACCCACGGCCCAGGGAACTCAGCCAGCGCCCCATGGCCTCCTCTTAGAGGCTGGAGGTCCTGACCTTCCAATGGTGCTGCCTCCACCTCCTCCCCAGCTTCTCCCTTCTGTGCTCAGCCATGCCCCTAGCCCCTCACCCAGTGCCCCCAAAGTTGGCGTCCACCTCCTTGAGCCAGCTACCCGGGATGGGGCTCCCCAGCCCCCACCCCCGCCCCCACCACCTATGCCTCTGCAGCTTGAAGCCCACCTTCGTGGCCATGGCCTGGAGCCCACAGCCCCAAGTCCTCGATTACGACCTGAGGAGAGCCTGGAACCTCCTGGAGCCATGCAAGAACTGCTCGGGGCTCTGGAGCCATTGCCACCAGGGCCTGGGGACACCGGTGTGGGACCACCTAACTCAGAGGGCAAGGATCCTGCAGGCGCCTACAGAAGTCCCAGCCCTCAAGGGACCAAGGCACCACGGTTTGTACCCCTCACGTCTATCTGCTTCCCCGACTCATTGCTTCAGGATGAGGAGCGGAGCTTTTTTCCTACCATGGAGGAGATGTTTGGTGGAGGGGCAGCCGATGATTATGGCAAGGCTGGACAGACCGAAGATGATGGAGGCCCCAAGACTGGTGCTGGTCCACCCCCTGGTCCCACTGCTTACGATCCCTATGGACCCTACTGTGGAGGCCGGGCATCTGGAACTGGACCAGAGACTCCAGGCCTGGGTCTGGATCACAACAAACCTCCTGAGCTTCCCTCCACAGTCAATGCAGAGCCACTGGGCCTGATCCAGAGTGGGCCACACCAGTCAGCTCCGCCGCCGCCACCGCCACCGCCGCCACCACCACCGCCTGTCTCTGAGCCCAAGGGTGGCCTCACCTCCCCCATCTTCTGTTCAACCAAGCCAAAGAAGCTGCTGAAGACGTCCTCATTCCATCTGCTACGGCGCCGAGACCCCCCCTTCCAGACGCCCAAGAAGCTGTATGCACAGGAGTATGAGTTCGAGGCTGATGAGGACAAAGCCGATGTGCCCGCAGATATCCGCCTAAACCCAAGGCGCCTACCTGATCTGGTGTCTAGTTGTCGCTCTCGACCAGCCCTCTCACCGCTGGGAGATATAGACTTTTGCCCACCCAACCCTGGTCCTGATGGCCCTCGTCGCCGTGGCCGCAAGCCCACCAAGGCAAAGCGCGATGGCCCTCCCCGACCCAGGGGGAGGCCCAGGATTCGTCCACTGGAGGGCCCTGCCATGGCAGGGCCAGCCTCAGGCTCCATAACCACTGATGGGGCCAAGAAACCTCGGGGCCGGGGCAGGGGCAGAGGCAGGAAGGCTGAGGAAATGGGAGGTACCCGGTTGGAGCCCCTGAAGCCTCTTAAGGTGAGGGGGACTGGGTGTGGGAGGGGTTGGGCTGGACTGTCTGAGACTGGAGGTGTGAGAGTCACCTAGAATTCTGTCGTTTGCATGAGATAAAATATTGGGACACTCCTGTGAAGACAGGGTGTTGGGACTCAAGTTCTAAAGTCTTGTGCATGGAGGGATGGGTTGGCATTCAGATCCTGTTTGCCTGAATGAATATTGGGGAAGGTCTGGGTCTGGGAGGGACTGTTGGCTTGGCCTCCTGTCTCTTAAGTACGGTCAGTTGTATTGAAATCTGAGACTCCACAGACTGGTTGCCAGAATTTGGAGGTGGTCTAAAGTGAGATGGGATGTGGAACTTGGGGTAGATCCCTGGATCTGAGGGAGGAGCCTGGGGCTTGGGCCCGTGGACCATGATGCTTTGCTATCCCCATGTCTAGATCAAGCTGTCTGTGCCCAAGGCTGGTGAGGGTCTGGGAGCACCTTCCAACAATGTCATCTCGGGTGTAGACCACAACAGCCTGGATTCCAACCTGACCCGGGAGAAAATTGAAGCCAAAATCAAGGAGGTAGAGGAGAAACAGCCAGAGATGAAGTCAGGCTTCATGGCTTCTTTCCTTGACTTTCTCAAGTCAGGCAAGCGGCACCCACCACTCTACCAAGCTGGCCTGACGCCACCGCTAAGCCCCCCTAAGAGTGTGCCAGCCTCTGTGCCCACCCGAGGCCTGCAGCCCCCGCCACCCACCGTGCCCACTGTGCCGCACCCAGCACCTTCTGGTCCTTTTGGCCTGGGAGGCGCCTTAGAGGCTGCGGAGAGCGAGGGGCTGGGGCTTGGCTGCCCTTCACCTTGCAAGCGGCTGGATGAAGAGCTGAAGCGCAACCTCGAGACGCTGCCCTCCTTCTCCTCGGATGAAGAAGATTCTGTGGCCAAGAACCGAGACCTGCAGGAGAGCATTTCCTCAGCCATCTCGGCTCTGGACGATCCACCCCTCACAGGCCCTAAGGACACGTCCACACCAGAGGAGGAGCCACCGTTAGACACTGGACCTCCAGCCCCTGGTCCACCCCCTCTCCCAAGCCTGCCCAGCAGCAACAGCAATGGCACGCCTGGTAAGTTCTCTCAGAAGGTGGTCTGGGAATGACATGAGGCTTATTGGAGTCAGCAGATAAAGTTGTTTAGGTTACACACTTATTTCAAGTTTTTTTTTTTTTTCCAGATTTCTATGTGTAGTTTAGCCCTGACAATTCTGAAACTCACTGTATAGACCAGGCTGGCCTTGAACTTGCAGATCCACCTGTTTCCTAAGTGCTGGGTTTAGAATGTGTACCAACACTGCCTAGAGGAACATCTAGGCAGAGGTTCAGCAGGGAATCACAGGGGCCTGGTACTGGGCCCTTGAGGATGGCTGGGGAGAGGATAGGGTATAAGTGATGGGGGCCAGGTGAAGGGGTAACATTGGAAGTTTAAGGAACTGTTAATGATTGTGAGCCTTAAAAGTGCTCTGAGGAGTAAGCAGTGAGCTGGGTGAAGACTCAGTGGTAGAACCCCTGCCCAGAATCTCCCAGAGAGGGGATGGGGATGTGGCTCTGAGGTAGAGTTCCTATGTAGAATCCACCAGCAAAGGGATTCCTGGTGTTTTCTTAATGAGTGGAAAACTTGGGCCCTATTACTAGTAAAAGAATTAGGGGGACTGGAGAGATGGCTCAGTGGATAAGAGTGCTTACCGATCTTGTAGAGGACCCAGGTTCGGTTCCTAGCTCCCACATCCATTTGCCTGTAATTCCTGTTCCAGGGGATCTGGTACCCTCTTCTGCCTCTATAGGCCCCTGTACATACATGGTATTCAAACGCACACAGGTAATTAGGCAAATGTTTGTGCCAGTAGAAAATCAAATAGCTGATAGAGGAGATGAGAGGGGCTTGTAAAGCTGGTGTGTATCCTAGGAGGGATTGCGAGCTTGGGAGTCTCGAAAGAGAGCTTTGGAGTTAGGAGACATCAGGATAAGGAGTTAGGAGCTGTTGGACAAGAGCTGCAAGAGCTTGGGGAGACACTTCAGGACTGACAGCGGCATTAGGGCAGTGAGATGGGTCTTAAGAGTTCCTTGCAGAGTTTGAGGCCAGCCTGGTCTACAGAGTGAGTTCCAGGAGGACAGCCAGGGCTACACAGAGAAACCCTGTCTCGAAAAAAAAAAAAACCAAAAAAAAAAAAAAAAAAGAGTTCTTTGCAGTTGCTGGAGCTACAGTGGTGGTCTCACAAAAGGACCTGGGCCAAGAAGTGAGACCTCTACAGGAAAGTCATGGCTGTCTACCCTTAGTAAGGACATGATGTGGCTTTGTGGATGTGCTGGGGGCTAAGCTTCCTTTAGGGACACAGGATTTGTAAGGTTAGTAGAGCTGGGTATAGTGACACGATTGTCACTCTAACTAGCTCTTAGACTGAAGCAGGAAAATCTGGTTGAAGGTCAGACTGGGCTACATGGTCAATGAGTGGCAATAGACCTGATGACTCTATCTTTCCCTCCCCTCTTTCTTAGAACCCCCACTGCTGGAGGAGAAGCCCCCACCTACTCCACCTCCTGCCCCAACACCTCAGCCAGCCCCACCTCCACCCCCACCCCCACCTCCACCCCCAGTTCCAGCCTTGCCTTCACCTACCCCACTAGTGACTCCTGTGGCTAGCTCACCTCCTCCACCACAGCCACCACCTCCACCAGCACTGCCCTCACCACCTCCACCGCCCCCGCCAGCACCCACAACTGTCCCACCAGTTGCCCCTGCAGAGGAGCCTGCTGCCCCATCTCCAGAGGAGCCTGAACCTCCAGATGCTCGGCCTTTGCACCTGGCCAAGAAGCAGGAGACGGCAGCAGTGTGTGGGGAGACGGACGAGGAGGCAGGGGAGAGTGGTGGAGAGGGCATCTTCCGGGAGCGGGATGAATTCGTCATTCGTGCGGAGGACATACCCTCCCTCAAGGTGAGCCTCAGCATTGTCCCCAGATGGAGCCACGGACTGAGAGCTGATGAGTGATAGGCCAGTCTGGGTTGGGGTGCAGGCGGAGGAGTCACCAGGTGGGCTGGCTAGGCTGCTTTGGGATTCACGGTCTCACTTGGCTGATAGAAGGGATGAGTGAGGACACTTGCTCCCCTTCATCCTGCCCCCTCTTCCACGATGTCCCCAAAGCCTTCATGGAGTTGATACAAATGTACTATTTAGGGCTGAGAATCCCTCGGTGCTTTTACCAGGTATCAGTCTGCATTAAGTTCTGCCCACGGCATAGAGAGGCTTCTGTGGCCAGCGCTGAGAGCAGCACCAAACTGGATATTCGTACATACGTAGAAGGCTGCATGATTGTGTGTGTCCATTAAAAAGAGCCGTAGAGCTTGTCAGTATAAATCTGGGCTCTTGACCAGACTTAGAGGGCCAGACATTAATTCTTTCATATAGATCATGCAATTAATCCAGTCAGAGCAATTGGTTGCCCCCATAACCATCGTGCCGCTAATACATCAGGGGGCACATCTTGCCTGGCAGGTCAATTGTAGCACTGAGGGTTCAAAATTAGTCACTTGGTCATTCCATTTCCCGGGGACTTAGAATCAGAGGGGAGCCCACCAGAGATTATATTCTTTCCCATTTACGTATCTGCCACCAACCTGATGATGCAGGTATGTGCAACTTGTAGGATGCTCACTGTGTGGCAGGCCGCGGTTTGTTGTCGTCGTCGTCGTTGGTTTGGTTTGGTTTGGTTTGGTTTGAGACAGGGTTTCTCTGTGTGACTCTGGCTGTCCTGGAACTGACTCTGTAGATAAGGCTAAGACTGGCCTCAGATCAGAACCCAGAGAGCCGCCTGTCTTTGCCTCCCACGTGTTGGAATTTAAAGGTGTGCACCACCACTGCCTGGCTGGGTTTTCAATTCTTGATGTAGATCTGGCCTTGCTGGTGTCAGCCTGCCGCCCCAGGTTTCCTGAGGTTGCTAACAGGAGAGCCCTCGGTCCAAGACCTTCCTGTGCTACAGAGTCGACTGAAAGCAAGCCCGGAAAATACAGCAAAGACGTAAACAATAATAATAAAAAAACCAAACACCTGGGGATGCAGCTGAGGGGTAGTACACCTCCCGATGATAGAGACCTGCCGTCCTGGAGGCGGAGGTTACTCAGTTCTCCCTGCTCTGCGGCTTCTCACTGGGTAGGTCATACTGGGCTCAAACGTGTCGCAGTGCTGCTTCAGCTTCATGGCTGTGGTAGCGTAGATGTGCACCACCTCTCTTGGTAATGGTCCAGTTTTGTTTCTTGTTTGTTTTTCTTTAAGAAGACAGGGACTCTGCAGAGCTCTGGCTATCCTGCAACTCATTCTGTAGACTGGACTGGCCTCGAACTCACAGAGATCTGCCTGCCTCTGCCTTCTGAGTTTTGGGACTAAAGGTGTGCACCACCATGTTGGCTTCTGGTTTTGTAAACAAATATTTCTCAGCAACATATCATCTATGGGTATTTTTCGCACCAGTGGTAGAACAAAACTATGAATAACCAATAGTGTATAGATCAAGTTCCTGCTTACCTTATTTCCAGAACGTTTGTGTGGCTTCTAGAATGTTTGGTTCATAGACTCTGGCTGAATCCGGATTAAGAGGGCCCTGAGGTTAGGATCCAGCAGTAAGATGCTTGTGTAGAATACCACAGTGAGGGGTGAGGCAGCGATCTGTTTGATTCTGTCCATGGTAGGCTATGGCAGAGGCTCCTGGGAAGCAGAGCTGCTACTCTGCTGGGTGCCATCTCTCTGCTGTTGGTCCTGGCAGTGGTAGGATCAACCGGTGCCTGTGTGCACATTGTATGTGTCGAGTCTTAGCTGTTTCTCTCTGCAGTCCTCATGGATGTTAGATTGAATTTGTGACAAGTACAGAAACTATTATTTCCTAAGAATCTTTTGAGAGGTGGATCTAACAGTCGTTTTTGTTTATTAGGTTTGGTGTGTGTGTGTGTGTGTGTGTGTGTGTGTGTGTGTGTGTGTGTGTGTTTTGTTTTTCGTACTGGGAGTTTAAGGCACTCGATACAGGAAAGGTCTCACTGAGTTCCAGAGGCTGGCTTGAGCCCCACTGTGTGTGTAACCTGGGCAGATTGCAAGCTTTCTACTTCTCCTGCCCTGTTTTCTAACCCTGGTGAACAGGGTTCAAAGCAGTGGCTTCTCTAGCCCCATCTTCCAGGTTAGACAAGCCAATGGGCCTGTGGAAGGGGCCCATTCACTGACCGGTGCTGGGACAGGAGCCAGGGCCGTCCATCTGATCCTACTGGCCAGCTGGTGTGGGACAGGGAAGGGGCCAGGCGAGGACTCAGGTGCTTAAAATACTACTCGAGTGTGAGCAACGGCAGGGGCACAGAGCCCCGGGGCCATACCTCCTATTGGTGTCGGGGACTCCTAGAGGTGAGCAAGGTGGGCATGTCCTGCACCGGGGTTTACTGGACTCCATTAGGCTTCTGCTTAGGAGCTGGGCTGCCATCTTGTCATTCCCCAGCCTTAGTTTTCTCAGCCACAGCTGACGACAGGAGCTCCTCCTGGGTGGCCCTCGTGTGGCCTGGCTTATCCTTGTCAGTGACTGTGGCTCCCACACGGAAAGGGCTGGGAATGTTGGACCTGTTGCTATGATCTTGGGCTGACTTTTATTCCAAGACTTGGCAAATACTCAGTAAAATACAGAGGGTGTGTGGCAGCTTTGTCGGGACTCTCTTTCTGGCATCCCCTCTCCCGCCCTGGTCATCTGGACAATGTTGTTTTGAGGCTGAGTCAGGAAAGTCCTTGACGGAGCCCATGACTCCCAGCACTTGGCTCCTGGAGCCTCAGCTACATAACAGAGTTGAGGTCAGCCTGAGGTGCCTGAGATTTCAAATGAAGCACAAGCTAGGGACGTCTCTTTTCAGGCGTGCAGGCGTTACTAAGCTCCATCCCACAAGCTCTCTGTCGTGATATCTACTTGGAATCCCTGTGCTTAGGAGGTAGAGACCTGTGGATTCCTTGGAGGCTTGTTGGCCAGTCAATCTAGCTTAATTTGTAAGTTCTGGGCCAGCAACAAAGCTCAGGAGGTGAGGGTACTTGTTAAGGACCCGAGTTTGATCCCTAGCACTCAACAAGGTGGAAGGAAAAAACAGATTCGCACAAATTGTCATCCAGCCACCATAGCTGTACCACGGTACTTGCATGTGTAGGCATAATAAATGAGTTTCTATTTGTTGTTGAATTCCTAAAAATTAGGGCCAGTGAGATGGTTCATGAGGTAAAAGTTCCTGTCTCCAAATCTGATGACTTATCGGGTGGTGGTGGCCCACAACTTTAATCCCAGCACTTAGGAGGCAGAGGCAGGTGGATTTCTGAGTTCGAGGCCAGCCCGGTCTACATGAGCTCCAGGACAGCCAGAGCTACACAGAGAAACCCTGTCTCAGAAAAAAAAAAAATCTGATGGCTTGAGTTCCATTTCTGGAACCTTCCCTGGGGAATTCTAGGCAGTCTCTACCCTTGAGTCACATCCCAGCCCTTCACTGTGGGACTCTAGGCAGGGGCTGCCCTGCTGAGATACATCCTTAGTTTAAGAAATGACATTTTAAACTTCCTTATTTCCACAAGTATAAAGAAAAATCAGGCTGGGCGGTGGTGGCGCATGCCTTTAATCCCAGCACTTGGGAGGCAGAGGCAAGCGGATCTCTGAGTTCGAGGCCAGCCTGGTCTACAGACTGAGTTCCAGGACAGCCAGGGCTACACAGAGAAACCCTGTCTCGGGGGAAAAAGAAAATAAATCAGGTGAAATTAGGCATTATCCATTTGAATACATTTATTGAAATATCTTCAGCATCTCCTGGGAAGTCTCCATCCCGTCATGTCGGCCATGCTTCCTTGGGCTAAGGGAAGGACTAGTAAGATGGTCTACATTCTTCTTTTGCTCTAAGTGTTCAGACTCCCTTGTTTATTTTATTTATCTGAGATGCTAGTTAAGTGAGTTGGATTCAAGTGTTGAAAAGCTATATGGAGTTGGAGCCTGGCACTGGTTGCATATGCCTTTAATCCATCCCAGCCCTCAGGAGTCCAGCCTGGTCTACAGGATGGGTTCCAGAACAGTGAGGGTTCCGCAGAGAAACCCTGTCTTTAAAAACCACAAAGAAACTCAACAAAGCGAAAGGAAAGCGGCTAACTAGCTTACAAATTGGACAGTCACTGGCTGCTTTAGTCTCATTATCTGTTAAAGAAAACTGACACTACGACCCAGCTTTTGAGGAGGATTCGACAGTCATCTGAGAGGAAGGGCCTTTGCAGGGCCCCATGTGTGGAGTGTGGTGGATTTGTAGAAATGCTAGTGTGAGAGGCTGGACTGTGAGTGGGACTGGGAACATGGAGGGCTTGGGTACCAGGGCTAAGAGGATAGCTGTTAGACGTGTTTGTTGGTTGGTTGGTTTTGTTTTTGGGGATTTTTTTGGTTTTTTTGAGACAGAGTTTCTCTGTGTAGCCCTGGCTGTCCTGGAACTCACTCTGTAGACCATGGTGACCTCAAATTCAGAGATCCACCTGCCTCTGCATCCCAAGTTCTGGGACTAAAGGCGTGCGCCACCACTGCCCAGCTGGATGGCCGTTCTTGAAGATGCAGTTTTTGCTAGTGGGGGCCTTGGTCAGCAGGGAGATGAAGAAGTGTCTGGGGGGTAAGTTTAGGCCTAAAGAGCAGTGTTGGTCTCTGTTGTCCATGACTGCCTTCCTGTTGGTAGGGCCTTTTTGATTTTGTTTCATCTGTTGCTCTGAGTGGCCTTGAACTCTGGCTCACAAGGAATTTTCTTGCCTTTCAAGGCATGGTGCTTCGTCCTATAATCCCTGTCCTTAGGCATCTGAGGCAGGATTGCCTGCCATAAGTTGGAGGCTGACTTGGCTATAGAGAGAGGTCCAAGTCACTGGACCCAGCTAACCTCTCTTCGTAATTACCGTACCTGGGTGTGTTGCTCACCTGCTCACGTTCCTGTTGCTAGCAGCAGCACATGCTTAGCTTATCATACAGAGGTTGCATTCTTAGGAAATAATCAGATTGGTCCACTCAGGTACCAAGATGGAGATTAGTGATTGGCCTGCCCATTGGCTGTTAAAGTCAGATGTCCTGCAGCGAGTTTACTATCTCAGTATGGGGGCTGTGAGATGGATCATTTCCTAGTCAGTCACTGGGTGTGGTTGGTTGTGATTGACAAGAACAGAGCCTGGAAGTACAAGCCTTAAAGAATGGGGAGAACAGAAGGTTGTGATTTCCGGGGTCACTCCTGCAGAATGAAAATAGGGAGCTGTAGAGATAAATGGCTTAGTGATTAAGTGCCTTCTCTCATGGAGAGTACCTGAGTTCAGCTGGGTCCTTCACAGGCACAGCTAATTGTAACACCAGAGCAGTAGCTTGCCCTCTCATGGCCTCCATGGGTACTGCACTCGAGTGCACATTCCCACTCACAATAACAAAACCAATAATGAAGAATAGGAAGGGGGTTTTGGAGGAAGAGCAAAAGCCCAGTTGGAAAAGAACAGAGGAACAGATAGGGAGAAGTTGGCGCCTGGTAAGGAGCCCCAGAAAGGCTTCCTGGAAGTCTCTGAAGAACCGGAAAAGTGAGTTTGTGTTCACATTCATTGATTGGGCAAGAAAGCCTGTGGGGGCATGTACCCATAGGCTCAGAAAGTCTGTGACTGGCTGCAAACTTTGAGAGGTCTGATGGTCTATAGGCAAGGTTGGGAGAGAACACAGACACATTGTTTCCCTGCCAGGCTAAAAGCCTGTGCTTGGGGTCCACGAGTATTTTGGAGTTGAACAGTTCAGATGTGGTCTGAAATACACTTATTTTGGGGGGACTTCTGACCTAGCCGGTGATGTCATAAAGAAAGAGGAATGAGAGCCATGTGGGAGCTCAGAAGAAAGTAGTTCTGGGTACCCGCATTCTGCATTCCTTCGGTAGCTTTCTCTGTGCTTCCTATTGAGCCGGTTGTTAGAACTCCTTCTTTACATGCACGTAACTGATTCAAGAGTCATTAAAAAAAGACAAACTGAGGTTGCGGAAACAGATTTCACCACGCTAAGAGTGCATAGTTTGGCATGCAAACACCCGTATTGTACTGGTACTCAAAGCAGACATTACCAATAGATCTTGCTACTTCTGAGCACAATTAAAAGACAGACACGACTAGTCAATTGTGGTTATCATCTGAATTCTTTTTGATCACTTGATCTGTAATCTTTGAATGCAATACCCACATATCACTCATCTCTGCACTGCTGTGTCACCCATGACTGTCTTGCCCTGTCACATGTTGTTTTCAAGTACCCACCACCTCTTTTTGGGAATTTTTTTGGGGGGAGGGGTGCTTTTCTTTGAGACAGGGTTTCTCAGTGAAACAGCCCTTGGTGTCCTGGAACTCACTCTGTAGACCAGGCTGGCCTTGAACTCCCAGAGATCCTCCTGCCTCCTCTGCCTCCCAGGTGCTGGGATTAAAAGTGTGAGCCACCTTGCCCAGCTTCAGGAGGCATTCTTGGACTCAGTCTGTCACCCAGGCTGGCCTCAACCCCAAGTCACAGGCTTCCTCAGATTTCCAAAAAGCCGAAATTGATGGCGTGCAGTACCACACCTGGCCCCTGGGGCGAGTACTCAACTGCAGTAGCCTATATAGCTTGTGGCTTAGAAACGCACCATATGTCTTTCTCACAGCTTTGGAGGCTGGAGGTCAAAGGTCAGCCTTCTAGCAAATCTGGTTTATGGTCAAGCCTCCTTCCTGGTTGCTAGATGGTACCTTCAGGCTGTGTCCCTAACATAATGAGCTGGGTCGGTTGTCTTCTGCTTCTCTAAAAATTTGTTTTATTTATGTATATGTATGCGTGTCATTTGTGTGCAGGTCCTTGGAGGCCAGCTAGGGTTACATGTATTTGGGATCTTTCTTAATGTATGTGCTGGGGACTGAACTTGGAAGAACAGAAAGCTCTCTTAACCAATGAGCCTTCTCTTTAGCTCCAACTGTTTTTTTGTTGTTGTGGTTTTTGTTTATTTATTTATTTATTTTTTTTGCCTTTTTGAGACAGGGTTTCTCTGTATAGCCTTGGCTGTCCTGCAGACCAGGCTGGCCTTGAACTCCGAAATCCGCCTGCCTCTGCCACCCAAGTGCTGGGATTAAAGGCATGTGCCACCACTGCCTGGCAAATTTTCTGTTTATATCATCAGAAGTTATTGATTAGTCATGTGTGCCTTTTAGCTCTGTATTCAGATGTGTCAAGATCTGGAGTCTATTACTGGTATCTCCTGTGAGTACTAGCTCCGAGATGAGGCCTGTGTGTTAGATGCTTGAACTGGTGCAGTTTATTTACACATGCTTATTTTTTTTTTTTTTTTTTTTTTGTGGCTCTTGATGAGTCATGTGAGTGCAAAGAATGCTTCTAACAATCCGATGAACAGGAGGCACAGAGAAGGTCTTGGTAAAGTTTACATACAGAAGTGAAGCAGGGATGCTGGCATAGGAGAGAAAGTCGATGCTCTGTGGCTTAAGCAGAAGAAGCCTGCTCAAGAATTAGCAGGAGGCTGGGCCTGATGGTGCAGCCTGCCATCTTCTGTGTAGACACTTGGCTAACCTAGGAGGATGTCAGCTTGGTGAGACTTTGACTTAGTTGGCTGAGGGGTATAGCTCAAGTAGAAGGTTGGGCCTTCCTTTCATCAATGAGGACTTGGGTCAGCAGTGCTTCAGCACACAAAAGACTCTGGGTTTGGCTCCAGCACTGGGAAAAAGGAACATTTTAGCCAGATACAAGGAGACATGGGTAGAATCAGGCTTCATTCTGGGACTACAGGAATCATGAGACCAGCACCGGGCAGTGCTTGCTTGGTACGAGTAGATGGGTCTTCAGTTGTTGCTGTTTTTGTTTATTGTTTCTGTGATAATCTTTCAATGTTGTCTAGGCCAGCTTACACAATCCTCCTGCCTCAGCTTAAGTGCTAGGATTAAAGATGTGAGCGACGAAGTCTCCAGCAGGACAGGGGTGAGGGTAACCTTGTAGGTGTCCTTGGTCTCTTCCTCCTCAGCTGGCCCTGCAGACCGGCCGTGAGCCCCCACCCATCTGGCGCGTCCAGAAGGCCCTTCTGCAGAAGTTCACTCCAGAGATCAAGGATGGCCAGAGGCAGTTTTGTGCCACGAGTAATGTAAGCCAGTGGCTGGGGATGTGTACTTGGGGGAGAGTGCTCAGTCCTGGGGTCCCTCTCTGCATGGCCTCCATCTCTGGAGGTGGGTTGGTAATGCCTACCAGTTCTCACAGCCTTTGCTCTCTCCACAGTATTTGGGTTATTTTGGGGATGCAAAAAACCGGTACCAGCGCCTCTATGTGAAGTTCTTGGAGAATGTCAACAAGAAGGACTACGTGAGGGTGTGCGCCCGGAAACCCTGGCACCGGCCCCCACTGCCAGTCAGGTACCGACGGTGGGAAGATACCTGACAGGGAAGGTGTGAAGCTGGCTCCGCACACAGGAGATGGAGCTTTTCATGAGGGAAATAGAGCCAGGAGACATAGCTGGGAGAAGAAGACCCATGGTGGGGGTGCAGTCCCAGAGAGGGGAACAGGGACCCAGAGAGAGGGAGACAGACATCCATAGTGATGGGGACCCAGGGAGAGGAAGGAGGACAGAGGCTTAGAGGTAGGGAGAGCAGAGACCTCCCCACCCAAAAGGAAGAAAGCACTTAGAACATTCAGCAGTGTGGGATTTGCCTTGGGATCCCAGAGTGTGGCGGTGGGGGTGTTCAGCCCCCTGATAACAATCTCTTATGTCCTTTTCCAGACGGTCTGGGCAGACTAAGGGCCCTACCCCTGTTGGGGGCAACTCTGCACCTCCATCTAAGGTCCCAGCCCCACCTCCCAAGCCCGAGACCCCTGAGAAGATGACGTCAGAAAAGCCTCCAGAGCCAACACCTGAGCCTGCTGTACCCGAGCCACCTGCCCCAGAGAAGCCATCCCCACCCCGGCCTGTGGAGAAGGAGAAGGAGAAAGAGAAGGAGAAGGAGAAGGAGAAGGAAAGGGTAACCCGGCCTTTGCGGAGTGAACGAGCCACCAGTGGGCGGCAAATGCGGACTGACCGGAGCCTGGCCACAGGACAGTCCACCACTTCCCGGCTGCCCAAAGCCAGGCCCTCGAAGGTGAAGGCTGAGCCACCTCCAAAGAAGAGGAAGAAGTGGCTGAAGGAGGCAGTGGGTAATGCCTCAGCAGGTGATGGTCCTGGGGGCAGCTCATCTGACTCTGAGTCCTCCCCTGGCGCACCCAGTGAGGATGGTAGGTTCTAAACAGCTGCTGGCATAGGGGGTCACATAGGGAGGGAATACCGGCCTTAAGAAGTGGGCAGGGCGATGTCAGCCTGAGGGCTGCTGGCAGACTCTACCCAATGGAGATGAAGGGGACAATGAAGTAATGGCAGAAACTGTTATTTGACAGTCACTTTCCTGTGTAGCAAGCATGTGTCTGCTAAGGCCTTGGTACACTGCTCCATTTTCAGGGCAGCCATAAGCGGTAGATGCTGTAACTCCATCTGGAGGACAGGCCTACTGGCAGAGGCCTGTCATCCAGCTGAGGACTTTGGAAAGTTCAGAACCAGCCTGAGCTGCAGCCTGTTCAGCTCAAGCTACTTAATGAGACCCTGTCTCAAAAGAAAAAGTAAAAACAGCCATGTTGAAGTCAGGCAGTGGTGGCATAAGCATTTTTTTTCCCTAAGATTTATTTATTATATACAAGTGTACTGTAGCTGTCTTCAGACGCACCAGAAGAGGGCACCAGATCTCATTACAGAAAGTTGTGAGCCACCATGTGGTTGCTGGGATTTGAACTCAGGACCTTTGTAAGAGCAGTCAGCGCTCTTAACTGCTGAGCCATCTCTCCAGCCCCGGCATAAGCCTTTAATCCCAGCACCAGAGAGGCAGAGGCAGGTGGAGCTCTGGTTTCAAGGCCAGCCTGGTCTACAGGGCGAGTTCCAGAGCTATGTCGGAAGACTCGGTCTCAAGGAAAAAAGCCCAAAGAAAGAAAAAAAAAATTTTTCAAAATAGAATAAAGCTCAGTGTTTGAACTTCCTGTACTACAAAATAAATGAGAGTTACAGAATTTATAAACAAATAGAATTTAAACATCATATACAGAGGAGGAAAAAGGCTCCAGGAGGGCGAGTGCGCGTGGGTGCTCGTTCACTCCAGTGAAGCCAGCCGCGCCCTTTATGTTCATTGATGGGTGGTTTTGGTTAATAGCAGGTTGATCCTTAGGCCTGGGACAGATGTTGGACCAGGCTCTATCCTGGGCCCAGAGACAGTGGTGCTTCTTCTGACTCCCTGGGTAACCTTGCCTGTAGAATTGTCCTCATCACAGATCACAGGGAGCACCTGAGGGACAATCTTACCTTGAGTTGGCACAAGAAATCCATGTAAGCTGGATGTTCTGCTGTGTCCCTGATGCTCAGTGTGATGACCCCCATATGGGGCAGGAGGATTGCCATGAGTTTAGAGGGCTAGCTTGTCTACACAGTCTTGTCTCCAAAGTAACAACAAAAGACCCCTATTCTCCTAGGTTTGGCATATGCTTCCTTTCTTGCACCATTTGGCTATAAATGACTTAACATGTCATACCTACTTACTTGTAAGGACTACAGAAAATGCTATTTATTTTATTTTATTTTTTTAAAAGATTTATTTATGCCAGGCGGTGGTGGCGCAAGCCTTTAATCCCAGCACTTGGGAGGCAGAGGCAGGCGGATTTCTGAGTTCGAGGCCAGCCTGGTCTACAGAGTGAGTTCCAGGACAGCTGGGGCTACAGAGAAAAAATGTTTCGAAAAAAAAAAAAAAAAAAAAAAAAAAAAAAAAAAAAGGATTTATTTATTTGGTTTCTCGAGACGGCGTTTCTCTGTGTAGCCCTGGCTGTCCTGGAACTCAGTCTGTAGACCAAGCTGGCCTCGAACTCAGAAATCCGCCTGCCTCTGCCTCCCAAGTGCTGGGATTAAAGGCGTGTGCCACCACTGCCCAGCTGTTCTGTCTTGATTCAATGTTTTAGTAACAAACTTTGTTTCTATGGGTTTTCATGGGGCCACACTGAGTTAGGCCCAGTTCACTGACCCTGAACAGTCACTCTTGCCACTATGCTCTTGGGATCTTGATTATATCCTGGGCAGGCTAAGCTACTTTGTCCCCTGAGCTCAGTCATTGAGGCATCCTTAGCCGGGGCCTCAGCTGTGCCCTCCTAGCTAGCTACGGTCTGCACCGTGAGTCTCTGCCATTGGAAGAAGTGTCTACTGCACAGCGACCTCAGAATGATTCTGTCCCGTCTCTCCCCAGAGCGGGCAGTTCCAGGACGGCTGCTGAAGACACGGGCCATGCGGGAGATGTACAGGAGCTACGTGGAGATGCTGGTGAGCACAGCCCTGGACCCAGACATGATCCAGGCCCTGGAGGACACGCATGGTGAGCTGGACCAGGGAGGAAGCCTGGGCCTCAGAGGAGGGATCTGGGCTTACGGGTGGGTGCTGCCTTTCTGAGGCTGAGGATTGGGCCTGGGAGCAGGGTTAGGGTCTAGGGAGAGGGAGAGGCTTGTGGATTGGTCTAGAGATGAGCGTTTGGCACTTAGTCCTTTGAGAGGAAAGCTGGGGCCTGCAAAGGAACTCTGGTCCTGGACTCGGTGGTCTTGGGGAAACGTGATTTGGGGACTCCGGACAAACCCTGTTCATGCGAGCCACTGTCTGTTGACACCCCTGCTCTTGCAGATGAACTCTATCTTCCACCCATGCGGAAGATTGATGGCCTCCTCAATGAGCACAAGAAAAAGGTCCTGAAGCGGCTGTCACTGAGCCCAGCTCTGCAGGTGCTTGGGGGCCTGAGTGGGGACTGCATGGGGCCCAGATCAGGTGTGGAGACCGGGCTGTGGGCCGTCAGCAACTTGAGGTTACTTGAGTGTCTTCCCTAGAGCAAGGATTACTGCAAGGTCATTGCTGTTCTAGGCTTGGTCTACAGATGATGAGGGCTAAGCTGGAGGGGCCCTTGGCTTCCCAGCAGCCCCATAAGGAATGTTAATAGAGCAGACCTGGGCCTGAGGCTTTTGTCTGGCCAGGCCCGTCTCCTGTTCCTATGAGATAGAACTGTCAAATCCCAGGGCTCATTCCTGCCTGTCAATTCCCTCTGGAATGGTCCCTTGTGCTGGATGGTACATCCCAGGGCCACCCTGAGAATCTTGAGGTCCAGTGCTGACATGGTGCTCAGGATTCTAGTCTGATATATCATGGGACTGGGAATGTGACTCACTTGGTGGCGTGCTTAAGGCCCTGGGTTCCATCCCTACCACTGGCTTATCCAGACATTGTGGATACCTTATGCTGTTCAGGCTGTAAACATGTGGGGCTAGTCCTGTTTGGAGTATTTAGATTGTCATTGAGAATTCTGGGATAGAATATCTGATGTCTTGCAGACACCTGGCAAGATGTCAGTCTGACTTGAAAAAAGTATAAAATTTGTCTGGTTCTAAGGATTCTTGTTAATATGTTTTACTTGGTTTGCTTTAGTTTGGTTTGGTTGAGACAGGGTCTTACCAGGTAGCCTTGGCTATATTGGAACTTGCTGTGTAGAGTCGACTGCACATACCCGTCATCCCAGTTCTGTGGGAGGTTGGGGCAGGAGAATCAAAACTCAGAGCCATCTTGGACAACTTAATGAAGCCATGATACAAGATTAAAAAGCAAAACTCTGTCTTGAAACAAACAAACAAAACAAAACAAAACAAGGTAGCTGTGTGATGGCACATTCCTGCAGTCTCAGTACTTGGAAGGTACAGGCCTGTGTTTATGGTCAGCCAGGGCCAAATAGTGAGATTCCGTCTTTATGAAAAAGAGGAGAGAGAAAATCAGGGATTGGTACTAAGCTGCCTCCCTACTTTTGGGTCAGATGTTCAGCATCTGGGATAGGTGAGGCTGGCACCATGAATCAGAGTGTGTGTGTGTGTGTGTGTGTGTGTGTGTGTGTGTGTGTGTTGTGTGTGTGTCCCATCTTGGATTCAGCTGGAGACCAGAAGCTGGCTTCAGATACGCTACATCTGCAGTTGTGAACCACTCCAACTAGGTGCTAGAAACTGAACCTGGGTTGTCTACACATAATTTGGGGTGTTACAGAGTGGTGGGTAGAATGTGGTACCTGTGAGATTTGAGGCCATTCTAGGATCACAGAGGCAGGACAGCCAGGCCTAGGGTACAAGATATACCTGCAGGTCTTCTGACATTGTTTTGGGGGACAGTGAGGCCTACATAATGCAAGGATCTGCGTGCTGGTGTTGGGTGAAGGTACAGGTCCAGGGAGGTGGCCACTGACCCTATGGCTTCCCACAGGATGCCCTGCACACGTTCCCACAGCTGCAGGTAGAGCAGACTGGAGAAGGCTCCCCCGAAGAGGGGGCTGTGCGGCTGCGGCCTGCAGGGGAGCCCTATAACCGAAAGACGCTCAGCAAGCTCAAGAGAAGCGTTGTGCGGGCCCAGGTAGGACTTTTGGCCTGGGAGGGGTGACCCTGGGAGGAGTGGTGCTGGCCAGAGTGTATGAGCATGTGCTCCTCTGTCTGCAGGAATTCAAGGTGGAGCTGGAGAAGTCAGGATACTACACCCTTTACCACTCTCTGCACCACTACAAATACCACACGTTTCTGCGCTGCCGAGACCAGGTGTGCACCAGCCCACCCTCTCAGTCCTCCTCCCCTATCCAGGGACTCCAGCCTTCCTCCTCAGGCCCTGGGTCCTGGTCCCATCCCTAGCCATTTCTTCCCACACAGTTTCACTTTCCTTCCCCACAGACCCTGGCCATCGAGGGTGGTGCCGAGGACCTGGGCCAAGAGGAGGTAGTCCAGCAGTGCATGCGGAACCAGCCATGGCTAGAACAGCTGTTCGACTCCTTCAGCGACCTGCTGGCCCAAGCACAGGCCCATAGCCGCTGCGGGTGACCACACCCTGCCTGGTGAGGAGGACAACTCCTCCAGGGACTGAGAACTGGACAGAGCTGTCCTCCGGAACTGACTCCTAGGCTCCCTTGCTGCCAGGAGGGAAGGGGTCGTCCTCAGCCAGGGTGTGTCCACACAGCCCCCGTTTACTCCCTTTCACACCCTCCCCCATTCGTGTACAGAGAAATTATTTATATATATGTATAAATGTCTATTTAGTAACACTTGCCCTGGCCCCCGGCCCAGCCCCCCCCTCCCAACACAGCCATCACCCCTGCCCCTCCACCGTGTACATAATGTATAGGAAAATTCTATGTATGGCTGAGGGAAGCAGGGTGGCTTGAGAGAACTGGGGAACCCCTTCTCCCCTCCCAAGCTTCCCCCTCCAGGCCGACATCTTTGCTAAAAGTTGCTCCCCGAGGGTGTGTGGTGTTGGGTGGGAGGGGCCAAACATCTTGTTAATTATTTTTAATCTTATTTATTGTACATACCTGGGGTGGGGGAAGGGTGGAGAGGGAGGGTGAGAAGACACCCTCGCCCTGCCCCTCCTGCTCCTTTTCTACAGCAATCTGTCTCCCCCACCCTCGGCCCTGCTCCCCTTTGTCTTCTCAATGTCGTTCTATTTTTTAATGCCTCTCTCTGCCCCATCCCTGCCCCCTTGTGCCCTCTTCCCCCCCCCCCTGACCTCCTGCTCTTTCTCGGGCGCTGTACAACTCACCTTGTATACACTGTGTACACACAACCAGCCAAACGAAACCCAACAGCAACACTTTACCAGCAGGCTGGAGTGCTCTGTCTGTGGCGCTGGGTAGGCCTGGGCAGTGGGAGCAAGGGTTGGCGAAGAAACCTGGATGAAGTCCTCTTAGGTATATAGATAGCATCGGGTCAGTGTACGTGTGACCCTGAAATTTAATGACCTCAAACAAGCATGAGTTTCGTTTTGGTTTGTCAAGATCAAGGGTGGGGGTGGACAGAGATCTGTCCCAAGGAACCACTGGTAGATGACTTCCAGGCTGCCCAGGGGGATTGTGGGTACAGGATGCCATGTAAGGTTTTTATATGGCTATGGGCTATGGTGCTTCTGTGAGCTCCTTGAGTGGTGGTGGGAACGATCTAAACCGTCCACCAGTGCCCTTGTCACAGACTCCCTAGAAAGCCTTAGGGCTGGTAGCTCAGTAGTTAAGGGCACACACAGGCTGCTCTTGCAGAGGACACCATTTCTCTTCCCACATTAGATGATGGGTTAGATTAGATGATTCACACAGAAATCAGTTGAACTTTTTCTTTTCTTTAAGATTTATTTATTTCTTACATATAAGTACACTGTAGCTGTCTTCAGACACACCAGAAGAGGGCATCAGATCTCATTACAGAGGTGAGCCCGTCGTGTGGTTGCTGGGATTTGAACTCAGGACCTCTGGAAGAGTAGTCAGTGCTCTTAACCGCTGAGCCCTCTCTCCAGCCCTGAACTTTCCTTTTTCATCTCACGTAGCTTAAGCTTATGAAGTAACTGTGGCTGATAAACTTCTAATCCCCCCTGCCTCTACTTCCCAAGTATCAGGATTATAGATGTGTACCTGCCCACCTGATTAAATTCCACTTTTAAGGGATACATGAGCCGGGCAGTGGTAGCGAATGCCTTTAATCCCAGCCCTCAGGAGGCAGAGGCGGGGGGATTTCTGAAGACTGTAACGTGCTTTGCAGGTTGATTCATGGAGAGCAGGTGTCAGGAGCTGGGTAGCAGTCATAGTTGCAGAGGTGAGGGTCTCCTCCACAGCCAAACAGCTCAGGAGGCTAAAACCTGGAAACATATCAGATGGCCTCACTGTAGCCTAGATTGGTCTGAGGTTTCCTGGCATTCACAGTCCTTGGGATGGTCAGAAAGCAATCCAAGGTCATGGCTATTGGTGGCCAGTAAGGACTAGACACTGCTCTGTGAGGGTCATCAGTCGGTAGCCTGCCCCACAAGAGGAGCATCACCAAGACGGGCAACTTAACACAAATACCAGGTTGCTGTTCTAGATTTGATTTGCCAGGGGCTGGGCCAGGCAAGGCCACGAAGGGGCTGCTGGGAACAGGAGGCTGGTACTGCAGGGAAAGTGGGAGATGGTCAAAGCCAGTGTTTGATGCCAAGTCAGATGAAAGAAAGCCGTGTTCTGCACAGGAGACAGACAAACGTGTACCATAATGGGTGTTAGGTACTAGGTTACTGAGTCATTTGTCGCTCAGAGTGTCCCTGCAGCCCTTTCAAGAGTGCAGGAATTTTGTCTCAGGTCTGTAAGTCAAAACCAAGTTATCCCAGGAGGCATTACCATGGAAACTAAGCCTGAAAAGGGATAGGATCAGGTCTTGCTGGTAGAGCTACTGTCTAGAATCCCCCAGTGAGGGGTGGGTAGGACGTGGCTCAGTGATAGAACCCTAATGTGTAGAAGAGCCTGAGTCTCCCCACCCCCAGGTGGATGGGGACACTAAAATTAGAATGTTAACAATGGGGTTAGCCTCTAGGGAGGGTTGTAAGCCAAAATGTGGCTTGATCTAGATTTGTGGACCAGCCCTGCAAATGGAAGCTGGAAGTCTCAGGGTCAGAGGTCAGAGTTAACCGTCCCAGTTACAAGTTCTAGAGCAGAGATGACCACCCTGGCAGAGTGGAAAGGCAGCGTTGGCTTGGATAAAATCCAGCTTCCCAAATTCAAAACTCAGCTTTGTAGTTGAAGCAGGCCGTTTGGCATGCTCATGTCAAAACTGGGTGACAGAAACTGGAGCCTGAGCGAAGAGTCAGAGGATGACCTCGACTTCAGAGAGACCTTTTCTCAAAAAACCCAAAACAAAACCATTGCCAAAGCCTGGGAGACTGTAGAAACTCTACCACAGACAGACACGTGCCTAGGGTTATGCCAGCCAGGCTGTGCCAGCCTTTGACTCTTGTATTAGAAACTTGGGAATGGCAGTGGCCCGGAGCCTTCCAAAAATGGCCTGCCAGTTGTCATGTGTATTCTTGTGCTTTCTCTTCTCAGGGCAGGCAGCAACTTGTCCTTTGCTCAATGTGCATCTTGGCCCTTACAAGAACCAGGATGTCCAGGCCAAAACTACACCCTACCCTACCCTACCCTACCGTATGGTGGGAAATACTCAGCTCTGTTCTGGGGAATGTCTCCTAGGACACAGAATCCTTTGCTAGCAAGGGCAGTGTTCCTCCTGCTGGCACTCCTGAGACTTAAAAACCTTGATTGGGAAAAGGTGGAGAAACTGCAGCCAGCCACAGGTTCTGCCTCGAAAGGGGTGACCCCTTCTTGGCCTAAGGAAAGAGCACGCTGCTGCTTGTTCTTAGTCTTGCTCAGCCCCTGGGGCAGAAGATTGAACATGGGCCAAAGGCTCTGGCTGTGTTAACAGAAAGCCAGAAAGGGATACCACCGATAAGCTGTCCAATATGACATACAGAATAACACCTACAATCATTGGACAGGGCAGAAAGGGTCATGGATGTTGATTGAGTTGAATAGCCAGTAGGGAGTAGGCACTGCTCTGTGAGGGGCTCGGTAGCCTTCACCTCCCCAAGGAAAGCAGCACCAAATCAAGCAACTTCACACATGCCAAATTGCTGTTTTAGATGAGATATGCCAGGGCCAGGCAAAGGAACAGGAAGCCTAGCCTGCAGTGGGTGTGGGAGGTGTTTGGGGCCAACCTTTGATGCCCAGGCAGGTGAAAGCCTGTGTTCTGCATGGGACAGACAGCTCAGATGAAGTTGCACCCTGGTGGGCTGGGTGAGGGTTAGAGTTCACAGGTGGATGATCCATCCCGGATACTGGCTGCGTTAGGGTTTTCATCGCTATGACGAAAAACCATGACAAGGGAACATTTGATTGGGGCTGGCTTACGGATTCTGAGGTTCAATCCATTACCGTGGCAGGAAGCACGGCAGTGTGCATGCAGGGATGGTGCTAGAGGAGCTGAGAGTACTACATCTTGTTCTGAAGGCCAACAGAAGACTGGCTTTAGGCAATTAGCATGAGGGTCTTCGAGCCAGCCCCCACAGTGACACACTTCCTCCGACAAGGTCACAGCTCCCAACTGTGCCACTCCCTATGGCCAAACATTCAAACCACCACACTGGCTCACGGATGTAATTCCAACAGTTGGGGAGTGGACATAAGAGGATCAAGAGTCCAGGGCTAGCTGGGCTAAGTGAGATCTTTCAGTAAAGCCCAAAATAGTTGGGTCAGATGGGGTTCGTGGTTTGTGCCTGGTGTCCTATGGTCACCAAGTTGGGCCCCAGCTTTCCATGATGTCACACAGTATGGCAGGATCCTGGCTTGGGTATAAGTATACAGAGATGATATTTCTCAGACCCAAAAGGCATGTTGCTCATCTGTCCCTCTCCCCAGCTAAAAGGTCTTTATCCATATGGAGAGGTGGGCTGTGCCTGATGGATAGATGGAGTTCTTGTAATCTATGTCTCTAAGTCCCTGGAAATTTCTAGAATAGCACTTGCAGTAGGCTCCTCTGCAACTATAGGGGTTTGTATATTTGCTTTGCTTGTTAGGGTCCCACTGGTAGTCTGGGTGACTATTGGAATCTTGAACTTGAGGGAGTGGATTTTTATCTATATTCATTTATTTGTGTTCTCGAGGCAGGGTTTCTTTGTGTAGTCCTAGCTGTCCTGGAACTCACTCTGTAGACCAGGCTGGCCTTGAATTCAGAAATCCACCTGCCTCTGCCTCCCAAGTGCTGGGATTAAAGAAAGGCATGTGCCACCACTGCCCAGCTCAGAAACCATCTCTTAAATTAAGACAGATAACATGAAGAGTAGACATGTTGATGTATGTGCCAAAAAAACGGTCCATGTGCGGGAGAGATGGCTTAATGGTTAAGAGCACTTGCAGTTCTGGCAGAAGCTTGGCTTCTTTTCTCAGCCCCAGTATAACTCCAGTTCTGCAGAGACTGACAGCCTTATTGGCCTTGGAGGGACTACATGTAGTCACAAAATCCATATATATCATTTATTTTGTTTTTTCAAGATGGGTTCTGTGTATAACCCTAGCTATCCTGTAGGCCAGGCTAGTCCCAAACTCAGAAATATCCCCCGACTCTGCTCCCTTAGCACTGGGGTTAAAAGGTAGGTGCCAACAATGCCTGGCACATGGTTTTTCTGTGTAACCCTGGCTCGCCTGGAACTCACTCTGATGACAGGCCTGGCCTCAAACTCACAGAATCACTTACCTCTGCCTTCAGAGTGCTCCACTACTACCCAGAAAGGAAATTAATTTTAATAGCCATATGTAGGTTCTTGCCACCATATTGAATAGTGTAGTTCTAGAACTTACTAGAAATCCAAACAAGGTCTTGTCATAGAGGTTAAACTGGACTTGAATTTGTGATCTAATTCTTTTGTACCTCCGAAATTTCCTACAGCCTCCAAAATGCTGGAGTTACAGGCATGTGCCACCACACCAGGTGTTGTAGTTTAGACTCACTGTTGATGTGATAAAACACAATAACCAAATGCAAATTTAGGAGGAAAGGGTTGGTGAAATCGGGAGAGGAAGGCAGGAGCCGATGCAGAGGCCATGGAGGGTGCTGCTTACTGGCTTGCTCAGCCAGCTTTCTTTTTTCTTTCTTTCTTTCTTTTTTGTTGGTTTGGTTTGGTTTTGGTTTTTGGTTTTTGGAGACAGGGTTTCTTTATGTAGTCCTGGCTGCCCTGGAACTCACTCTGTAGACCAGGCTGACCTCGAACTTTGGTACACGTCTTTAACCCAGTACTTGTGAGGCAGAGGCAGGTGAATCTCTGAGTTGAAGGCCAGCCTGGACTACAGAGTGAGTTCCAGGACAGCCAGGGCTACACAGAGAACCCCTGTCTTGAAAAACCAAAAACAAAGCAAAAAACCACCAATCAACCAACCAACCAAACCAACAAATAGAAAATCTGGGCTGTGGATGCAGAGTTTGGGCCCTTGCCTATCAGGCATGAGACTCTAGGCCCATCTCTAGCAACTCATCCAATAAAAGGCATCTCCAGTCATTGGCAGTGATATTTATTTTTCTGAAAGATAGGACTTATATACAACAGTGACAAGATGCTCCTCGCCCTACCAGGGTCTTGTGGGGGAAGGAGGAGGTATTGACAGAAGGCACACAGTGGCAGCCCCAGGAGGCCAGGAAGTAAAGGTAAGAAGGTGTAGTGTGTCCTGGGGAACCCAGAGGATGAAACCTAAGCTCATCCAGAGAGAGCCTTGGGCCACACAGCAAGTGTGAGGCAGCTGGTCCCGAGAGCTTGTGCTGCTTGCTTGAGGCTATTTGGCTACAGCAGGACACAGGGGCACCCTCCATCCTTCTTCCTGGGAGCACTGGGTGGGCTAGGAGGGAGTTCTTGCTCCTGGTATTTCCTGTGGGAAGCAAGCTGTGAGTGTGAAATGCAGGGCTGAGGACCCGGAGGTCAGGAAGGGGGTACTGTGCTTACCGGACAGTCCGCACCAGCTGCTCAAATGCCTCATCGACATTCAGACGCAGTTTGGCTGAGGCCTCAAAGTAAGTCATGTGGTGGGAAGCACTGAAAGAGGAGGCTTCAGATCGGAGGACCTGGAAGAAGATAGAGGGAGGACAAAGGGAGGGGCAAAGGTCAGGGAGAGGGGAATGCTGAAAGCCAGCCGCAAGGTGTGCTCTACTGTATAACTTCAGCTGGCTCAAGATAGAAAGTTCTAGAAAGACCCCAGAGGAGGATGCTGGAGGATTGATGCTATCTCAGTGAGGTGTCAGGAAGATTATAAGGATGTTTTATGTAACTAGAAGGCCAGCAGGTAAGAAGCAAGGGTGTTCTTGAGAGGGGAACATATACTACAAGTAGGAACCAGTATCCAAGGATTAATATAAGGACCAGGACCATGGCTCAATGCTAAGGGGTCCTGCCTAGAATCCCTCAGTGGTGGCTGGCCGTGTGGCTCAATGATGGGTGATTCCACTTGAGGGGGTCATCTCTAAGTGAAAGTTGTAACAGTAGAGGGGCCAGGGATCCAGAGTAGGAGATGGTCCCCCGAGAGAGTTTCCCAAATCCAAATGGGAGTTATCAGGGGAGGGGGCATCCCAAACCTGGCGCTGGCTCTCCAGATCTGCCTTGTTCCCAACCAGCACAATGGGGAAATCATCCCGGTCCTTGACTCTGAGGATCTGAGTGAAGAGCTTGCCTACCTCACTGAAACTGCAAGAGAAGTCAGTAGCATGAGGCACCATCTCGGCAGGAACCTGTCCTGTGCTCATCCAGGCTCACCAGCATCCCCCCTCACCTCTGCCTATCGTTAATGGCAAACACCAGCAGGAAGCCATTGCCAGCACGCATGTACTGCTCCCGCATGGCACCAAATTCCTCTTGCCCCGCGGTGTCCAGGACTGTGGAGACAGGGAGAGAAATGTGTGAGTCCCAGGTCATCCTAGGTATGCTCACAAGTCCCCCCAGCCTTGCCACCCGCCTCCCTCCCGAGCCCAGACATCCTCACTGTCCAGCCGTGCAGGGATGCCATCCACAGTGCAGATCTTTGTGTAGGAATCCTCAATGGTGGGGTCATAGTCAGACACAAAGTAGGACTGGGGGATAGAGAAGACCACTGTTACCGAAGCATTCTGCGTGCGTGCGTGCGTGCGTGCGTGCGTGTGCGCTGTCCCTATATCTTCTCCAAGTCTCTGTCCAGTTCTCTGTGTCTGTCTCGGTATCCTTTTCTCCTTGCCTTCTCCTAAATCTCTATCTGTCTCTGTCTTTTTCTCTTGGTCTCTCTCTTTCTTGCTGTGTCTCAGTGCCCCCCCCCCCCCCCCCCTCTGGTCTTTGACTGTCCCATCTCTTTCCCTCTCCTCTCTCTGTGTTTCTGTCCATCTCCTTTGACTCTGGATGTCTAACCTGCTTCTGGTGGTTCTGTTTCCACCTTGCTGGCTGTCAGGTTGTGGGTCCCTGTCACCAATGCCCCTGTCTCCTCTCTTAGCCCCTCTGTCTTCCTCTGTCTTCTTCAGTATAAAGCATCCTCCTTTGCCATCATTACACCAGCTGTGCCACTTTGAAAAAAAAAAAAAAAAAGGTCTGTCTCTGGTTCTGTTCCCTCACTTGGAGAATTGAGGATGAAGACACTGCCATCTAACAGTTTTTATTGGAGGGAACTCCCTGTTCAACACTTAACACTTGACCTGGTAATGGTCAGTGACCAGCTTCTGAGAATTCTTATTGACCAAAGTAGCTGCCTATCTTGCCCCTCTCTCTCTCTCTCTCTCTCTCTCTCTCTCTCTCTCTCTCTCTCTCCCCCTTCCCTCCCCTCTCCTATTCCTTCCCTCCTCTTGCTCCCTCCTCCACAAGCAGACTCCAGTGTCTCCTCCCCTGGGAAGGTCAAGGTTCCAATCCTGCTTCAGAGAGGCAGTCCCACCCTCATCCCACCTCTCCCTTCCTGACTGGGTCCTGCTACCTTCAACCAGGCCTCTGGCCATCTCCAGGTTTGGCCCTGGGAGCCAGGGGCTCAAATTCGGGCTCTTCCTTCCCACTGTAGGCTTCTCAACGGCATTGCCGGAGGCTCCTTGCCTGTGAATGTCTCTCACCCAGGAACCCCTACAAGAGCAAGTGGGCCCTCACTTTCCTAGTGTTGCCCTGCTGTGGGGAGGCTCCCCGTGGGAACTGGGTGGAGGTTTCCGGGGCTGGGCTGGATTTTCTGAACTTGGCTGCTGAGGCTGAAGGTCGCTTCCTCTCTAGAATGCTTGCTGCGTGCTGGCGCTGGAAGGGGTGCAAGGAGTGGAGAGGATGAGGTTTGGTGTGTGTGTGTGTGTGTGTGTGTGTGTGTGTGATGATTAGGACCCCAAAGTAAATTAGGAGATGCTCAAGGATGCGAACAGCCTGGAGCATTCTGGAGGGTCAGTTCCTGATGTAGTAGAGGTCTATTTATGGGACCTAGAACCTTCCAAGTTGCAGGTCTCTGGAGGTTGTGAAAACCTGAGTTCTATGCTTTTCTTTTTTAACCTGTTGATGACTTAGGAACTACTTAGGTTTTCAGGGATGAGGGCAAGGAGTCTGAGTGGGGGACTTAGGATGGAGAAATGGTTGGTTTTCCTTGGGGATGGGATGGGGGGCTGCATCTAGCAATGGGGTACTGCCAGATATTGGTGTTTTCCTACAATGGTCATGTAGCAGGATCTTTCTGAAATCTCAGGTCTGAAGGGAAACCCTCTTCTTCAAGCAGGGGTTACAGGGTGCCTGTTTTAGGACAGAGTGGTCCCAGCTGAGTCCTCGAATCAAAGTCTGGGTAAAGATCAGGAGGTTGGAGCCTTGGGGAGTGCTTAGGGTCTGAATGGAGCAACTGTTTGGTAATTTAGGGCACTCCCAGTTGGTGAGCAGGGCCAGAGATACACTAGGATTAGGGCTCTCAGGTAAGTCTAGGAGGGTGATCTGTCTCAGGACATATTAGGAGAAAGCTTCCTCTCATGAAGTGGGTGGAGGCCCTGGGCACTTGGAGTCGCAATCAGAAGGGGATCTTTTAGGGTTAGAGATCCTCTTAGGAGGGTCTTAATGACGGCTCTGGGAGAAGTGAAAGTTTCTGGGAACCCCCTAAGGGCTCAAAGTCTCGATCTCGGGGACACCCTCCCCGGTGAGGGCCCACTACCTGGATGAACTGGATGGTCAGCGCGCTCTTGCCCACGCCGCCGCCGCCTACGACCACCAGCTTGTGAGTCTCGCCGGGCGGGGGGTCCCTGGGTCCCGGCCCCCCGCCCCGGGGCCGCCCCCGCCCAGTCCCGGACGCCGCCCCGCTGCTCATGTCGCCACCGCTGCTGCTGCCGCCACTACCGCCTAGGGGGAGTCAGGAGACACCAAGGGGTGGGTTATGCTAATGATACTGCATAAACATGAGCTTTGGCCCGTAGGACCCGAGTCTCGGGACGCTTCAGGAGGAGGCGAGGCCAGGGAAAGGGAGGAGCTATACTAATAAGGGTAGGGGAAACAGGGTTGCAAAAACCGGGGAATTCCAAGAGGGGTGGGGATATGCTAATCAACCTGAGCCCAGCCACGAGCTCTCGTCCGGCAGCCCGCCTTTGGGAGGAGCTATGCTAATAAACCCCATCTTTGGGCGAAAAAGTTTTCTTCGGGGCGGGGATATGCAAATTAATACTTGAGGTATTTGTTGTCTAAGGACCACTTTTCCTGGTAGGTGGGGCTCGCCGGCTCTTTCTCAGAGCCGTATATAGGGCGATCTTAGGCCAGCACAGGTCTCGAAAAATGAATCTCCGCCTCCTTCCTGGGATTGTCGCCAAGTTCTCTGTCCCGGCTTCGGTCTAGAGGCTGGCGTCTCGGCCTGCCTAGGGACTTAGGCTTCCGGTTCCCGCTGTTCCAGCCGAACGGAAGATAGTCTGGGAGGGGCGCTGGGGCCCTGGAGGGGGACAGCAGGGTAACTGGGCAGGGACAGGCTGTGAGATCACTACATTCCTAATCCATGAGCCAGTCCATCCTACTCGGGAAATCTGGGTCCAGAAGGGCCTACAGCCAGGATTTCTGCGCTTTGGAAGGATGCGGTTGATGGCTCAGACACCTGGTTCCTACGAGAGCATTGAGTTAGAGACTTGGATTCCCCGGTCCTGAGGGAGAACAGGCTGTCGGAAGGGGGTTCCTTACTACTACTGGGAAACCTGGGAGTCTGGACTCATGGGACCAAAGGATGCAGAGTCTGGGGACCCAGAATTCTGGGTTCGAGGGCATGAGTGCTCCGGAAGGGTTGTAGAGGAATTTAGCACTTACATTTGTGTAAGGTGCCTAAAAGGGAAGAGGATTGACATTCCTGAGTCCCAAGGTAGAGGGAAATGAGTCTTCACTCTTCTGCTTTGAATCAGAGGACTCAGATTTTGCACTTCCTGTCCTGAGTAAAGATGCTCTGGTTTGACTCCTGGGTTCTAAATTTAGTGGATATTATTTTAAGTTAAAGGCTATCCTGGATATCTTAGAATGAACCTATCTCAAAATAAAAATAAAAAATAAAAAATAAAACGAAAAGAGATACAGTTCAATGATATATAGAACGTTTTTCTACCATGTATGTGCATCTAAATTCAATCTCTAGTACCCCCAAAATAAATAATTTTATAAGCAGGGCATGACGACTGACAAGTCCCAGCACTGGAGAAACAGAGGCAGAATGACAGCAGCAAGTTCCAGGCCCGTCTGAGATACATAAGACGCCTTCTCGCCGGGCAGTGGTGGCACACGCCTTTAATCTCAGCACTTGGGGGGCAGAGGCAGGCAGATTTCTGAGTTCAAGGCTAGCCTGTTTTACAGAGTGAGTTTCAGGACAGCTACACAGAGAAACCCTGTCTCGAAAAACCAAAAAAACAAACAAACAAAAAAAAAACACCTTCTCACTCAAAAAAATTTCCTTCGGATTTATAGGGGGAAAAAATTAGAAGAGGCTCATATTCAGAAAGGTCGACTATGGGCGGGGCAGCGTCCATCTTAATTGAACTACAATTCCCATGGACTGAACGGCGGAGCGTCTTTTCCACATCACTTCCTGATCCGCCGCCCTTTCCCCGCGCACGCAGAGCACTGTGGGGGGTCTCACCGCGCGCTCCAACAGCCCCGCCCACTTCACCTCTCACCCCTACACTGTCCCCGCGTGACAGAGTCTTCACACGGACTACATCTCCCGGCATCCAGCGCGCGCACTCCACCTCCATTTGACGCATTGATTTCTGGGAAACGGAGTCGCCTCCTGTCCCTCCGGCCTTTTGGAAGACCAGTTGCGTACTTGAAATCCCGGCAAGCGCCGCGGCAATTTGGTTCCGCCCCTCCCCAGCTCAAATCGCGAGCCCCGCCCCATTCCGCCCCGCCCCGCGCCGGGACCGGAGCCGCAGCCCGAGCGGCGGGGTAAGATGGCGGCGGCGGTCCGGGCCGCGGGGCTCGGGCCTAGCGGGGTGGGCGGGGCGGAGCCGGGTCGCTAGTCGTCCCCGAGTGTCGCCCGTATGCCACGGGGCCTGGAGAGTGTAGCGTGGCACCCCCGGACCGGGCTGCAGCGGCCAAGGCAGTCTCTTGAGTAGGGGGCCTTCTTAGGGCCCGGGACGCGCCCGTGGGTGCCAGAGGGCGTTCGTATGGCCTGGACCGCGCCTAGGCCGGCCCTCCTTCCCATTGCTGAGCCCGGACTTGTCTGCAGGCGCTGTTGATGGTTTTTGTGTGCGACCGAAGGCTAGGGTCTGTTGAGAGGCTTCTGGGGCCATCTTGAGATCTTCACTCCCCCAGGAGTTAAGGGGGTCTGCAGAGTCACCTAGTTCACTGGGGTATATCTGTAAGGGCTGGGAAGTCTCTACTCGTGCTGGCCTCTGCATTCGGCTCATCTACATGGATCTGGAACTATTTATGAGGCCGGGGAGCTCTCTTCAAGGACTAGGAAGTGTTAAGCTCCACCTGGAAGAAAGAGATGTGTTCCCACCTAGGGAGAAGGAAGCAAGCATTGTGATATGCCCAGAGGCATAAATGAGGTCTTTAAGGTCTGGGAAGTGTTTTATGTGGGGGTGACTCGGAGATAGGGGTGGGTGGGGTGGGGTAGTTTGAAGGAACTAGAATCGTCCAGTGATTGCAAGAATACAGTCTATGTCTTAGAGCAAATTCAAATGCTTTTGGAGACTAGAGAAATGTGTAGAGAATAATACAACAGAAAACGCTGGGAATTTTATCCAGCTCAAATGTACTTGCCTTTCAGAAAGTAATTAAAAAGAAAATGGCTTTAAACAAAAAAGAACCTGTGTTGTCCCAGTGCTGAGGAGTTAAAGTCATTTCTTGGACCCGAGGGTCTGTAGCGCTGTCTAGAAACATCTAGTGCAGTGCTCTGCATCTTGACCTTGATAGGAAGGAAAAAAACCCATTATTTGATGAGATTCAGTGCATGCCAACATATGTATTTTACTAATATTACTCTAGTCCTGCAAACTCATGGTTCCATTTGAAACTTGGGAAGTATTTTCCATTATGTTTTATGTACTTTGTGTAATGAGCTGTTTGTGAATCACTAAATTGCTCCCAGAGCCCTGTAATTGAGGGATCACTGATCTCACATGGTCTGCAGAGCCTTACAATGTCTATGGTTTTAGGGATCTCCAAATCTGCAGCCAGGAGCTCTTGGTACAATTTTCTTGTATGTGACAGTCAGTGCTCTGGATAAGATGTGTATCAGACTGTGAGAGAGCAGACTCAGAGCTGGGAATTGTTGCTATACAGGGTAGGAAAGTCTTGAATGTTAGCTTAGAGAAGCTTGGATGTGATAGAGGGGCCATCAGAGTAAGGTATGCCTGAGGGAATTAGGGAAGAAGCTGAAGATTTGGAGAGCTGGAGCTGGGAGGTTGTGGAGGCCACAATATAGTTTTAGAGTAGGACTGAGACCAGGGCTGAGACAAAAAGGGGAAACCTGGTCTAAGGGCTACTGATACAATTATTGCTAATGTGTATCCAGCCATTTATATGTGCAAAGGAGTGTGAGAGATGCTACTGTTTTGCCATTTTCAGATAAGCACTAGTGTGCTTTAGGGAGCCCAGAGCTTTTAAGAATTCCAAGATTAGGTGTTTTCAGAGTAGCAGGTTTGACAGCTGTGGGGAGGTTTACAGCTGTGATGTTCATGTTTTCTGAAGCCTCAATCAAGACATCCACCAGTCTGAAGGATGCTCTTTCAACTACCTGACTGGGCACTCAAAGCTCAGAATTCCCGTGACATCACCGAGGCTATGGCCATGCTTCCACAGGACAGGCAGCTGGGTGATAGGCAAGTGTCCCAACGGGGCTGGGAGGACAGCATGCCTTTCTGAAATTTGGCATTTTTGTTTTAAAAGCGGTGTGGTGGTTGTGTAGATCATACTGTCATAGTTCTATATTGTGGCTGTATATAAAACTCTTGGGTTCCTCACCATGGATGCTGATGAATGTTGTGTGAACCAATGGTACCTGTTACAGAGTACCACTGAGCATGTTGGCACATTCCTCGCCGTGGGGAAGGTGGCTTTCTGAGACTGAAGCACGATCTTAAAAATCATGACACCCGGAGTCAGGGTTGAGTTTGCATCTCTTTGACTGGGTCGGGTAATTAAACGGAGGTTTGACTAGGAGCTTTGGGAAGCTGTGGGCATTGGAGGGCCAGATGTTGGAGCAGGTGGCTGAGCAGTCCTCCCATTGATGGGGAGGCAACCGGAATCCAGAAGAAGGGTAAGAATGGCTCTAGTCCCTGCAGGTCAGCTCGGGACCACGTACAAGGTCATCAGGAATGAGGCGGAGGAGAGGGGCACTAAAGGAGGATGAGCTGGAGGCCCTTGAGGTCTTCCTTCACCTCTGACCTGCCTCCCTCAGCCTTCACTTCAAACTGTTGCCTTAACCCCAGGTGACCATGGAGGAGGAAGATGAGTCTCGAGGTAAAACGGAGGAGTCGGGAGAGGATCGGGGAGATGGTCCACCTGACAGAGATCCTGCCCTTTCTCCTTCTGCCTTTATTTTGGTAAGAGCTGGGTGCAGTGAGGCCTGAGGTACGGGTGGAGGGTTCAGCCCTGGCCCAGGCCCTCAGGAAGAATTGGGGTTCTTTGTGAACTCTGGCTGCTGGGTTCCGGGAAGATGCTTTCCAAACAGCAGAAGCTACAGAGGTTTGTGTTTTTCCTCTTTTACAGCGGGCCATTCAGCAGGCTGTGGGAAGCTCCCTGCAGGGGGACCTACCTAATGATAAAGGTATGAGGTCCACTACTCCTCTTAGGCTTCTGCCTTCCTCCGGGCTTTCTATTCATTCTTTCTGAGTGTCCTGAGTGCTACTCTTGTGCTAGGGTTAGAAATGTCCAGGGAGCCGGGCGTGGTGGCGCACGCCTTTAATCTCAGCACTTGGGAGGCAGAGGCAGGTGGATTTCTGAGTTCAAGGCCAGCCTGGTCTACAAAGCGAGCCCAGGACAGCCAGGGCTACACAGAGAAACCTTGTCTCGAAAAACCAAAAAAGAAAAAAAAAAAAGAAATGTCCAGGGTACTGGGTTTGTCTAGAGGAAGGCCTAGTTGGCAGGGAACCCAGCGTGGCTTTGGAGCTGCTAGAGGTGATCAGAGTAGTAGACACTTGGGAGGCAGGAGACATTTAGCCAGGACTGGGCAGGGTTCACAGGCCAAGCAGAGACATGCCCTTCAGTAAGCCCATCCTAGATTAGTTGGGGTAGCTCAGGGTCCTGCCTAAGCTAGGAGGTGGTAGGTGCTCCCTCAGCAAACACTAGGTCTTGTCCTGCATCCCGTGCTCTGCAAAGCCTAACATTGAATCCCATCTTACTTCAATGTCTATCCAGATGGCTCTCGGTGTCGTGGCCTACGATGGAGGCGCTGCTGCCGGAGTCCTCCGTCAGAGCCTCGTTCACAGGAGTCAGGGGGTGCTGACACGGCCACTGTGAGTAAGAGTGTCCACCAACCTTCATCCTGGGGCCTGCAAGACAAAGGAACTGGGTATCTAGACCCCTGGGTCTGCTGTGCCTCTGGTGGGCAGTGACAGGAGTCTGGGGATCAGATCCCTAACTAAGCGGCTCCTAGAGACCATTAAGATAAGGTCGGTTGGATTCCAGAGAGTTGTGGCAGATTGGCGGGTTCCTGAGAGGAAGGTTGGTGGGTGAATGCTCATAGAGCAGAGCCCAACTTGGTCCCTTCCAGGTATTGGACACAGCTGCAGATAGCTTCCTTGTGGAGCTGGTGAGCATCCTGGATCCCCCGGACACCTGGGTTCCCAGCCGCCTGGACCTTCAGCCCGGCGAGTAAGAACCTGGGCAGCTGAAGGTAGGGTGGTGACCCTCTTGTGAGGGCGGGGCACTGCTGGGGCTTACCATTTCCTCTGCCTTGCAGAAGTGAGGACATGCTAGAGCTGGTGGCTGAGGTCCGCATTGGTGACAGGGACCCCATGCCTCTACCTGTGCCCAGCCTGTTGCCCCGCCTCAGGGCCTGGAGGACAGGAAAGACGGGTATGTTGACCTGAACTATGTTGGGTGGGTGGTCTTGAAATTGTGGGAAAGTCAACTGTATTTATGTATTAATGGTACTGGACTTTGGGGGCCTCATATATGTTCAACAAGCATTCTGCCACCAAGCTAAGCTGCTAGCATCACGTAAGCTAATTGTAGTGAAGGTACTAAGGATGGATGGTTATATTAGATACAAATTAATTCATATACTCATAGAATAAAAGCACAATGCATGGGAGGCAGAGGCAGGTGGATTTCTGAGTTTGAGGCCAGCCTGGTCTACAGAGTGAGTTCCAGGACAGCCAGGACTATGCAGAGAAACCCTGTCTCAAAAAACCAAAAAACCAAAAAAAAAAAAAAAAAAAAAAAAAAAAAAAAAAAGAGCACAGTGGGGATTACCTGGGAGCATTGGAGCATGCTGGGTACCAATTGTCATTGTTGACTGGTAATGTCTTTGAGTTGGGGATTCATCTCCTAGTTGGTGGCTCCTCACTAGCTCCATGGGTGAGCCTGGTGACCAGCTTGGGTCTGAGCGGAAAAGCAGATGTTTTGGTTCTGTGCTGTGGTTCTGTGGGATAGAATTTGCTCCCCATTGTGCTCCTGGTGGGTGCCCAGGGGCCTTAGCATATCAGCAGGCTGTCCAGCTGAAGCTCCTAGGACACACAGGGTCACTCTGACTCCAGCACCACTGCGGGTAGGGGGATGGGGGCTGTGTTTGTTGTGCTGCTGGCGCTTGAGCTCCAACAGGTTTACCTCCCTCTCCTTGTGTTTTTAGAAGTGGAGTAGAGAGAAGGGCTTGTGTAGTCTTTGGCAGCCCTCAGTCCCAGTGCCTTGAAGAACATGGCTTGTGACTCCACTGAGGCAGGTCACAATCACTCTGTCCCTTCTCAGTTGTGAGTTGGGCTCAGGGGACATGGTACTCAACTCCCATGACCCACTTAGACGCCGACAGGAGGAGCTGTGAGTGTAGCCTTGACTGTGGGCCTTAGATACCTGGTAGTCTGAAGGGAGAGAAGCTGTGGAGCCCATGCATTCAAGACTAATGTGGGCAACACCAGGAGAACCTGACTCCAAAAGCCAGCCCCGAGGTAGCAGAGGATAAATGTTCCCATAGAACCTGTTCACACAGGCAAATGGCCAGTCGTTCTCATGGGACTCTGAAATTATGGTGCTGTTTTGTTGGTAGCTTTTTTTTTTTAATTAATTAATTTTGAGGCAGGGTCTTGTCCTGTTGCCTAGGCTGGCCTAGAACTTGTGGCAGTCGTGCGTTGCCCTCCCTTGTGCTGAGATCAGTCTTGATCTCCATCCTGAGCCTCCCTTGCGCTCAGGGTCCTTCTTAGTTTCTAAACTGAATTGACAAGGCTGTTGTGTGTTGTGGGGGCTTTTGTTGTTTTATTGTTTGTTTTTAAATTACATTTATCAGGGTGGGATGGCATATACATCTTACAGCAGTGTCTGAAAGCCATTGGTCAATTTTCAGGAGTTTGTTCTCTGCCAAGTGGGTCCCAGGGATCTACTTCAGGTCTTTAGATTTGGTGACAGCCGCCTTTATCACTCTGCAGCATCTTGTTGCTGGCCTTCCCTCCTGTCTGTCTATGTATGTGTGTGTTCTGGCATTGAACCCAGGGCCTCACGCCTGGAACCACTGAGTTATGTCCTTAGTCTTTGCTTTGTTTTTGTGAGATGGATCTTGCTTTGTAGCCCACTCTGGCCTTAAAACTCCTGATCCCCCTTCCATGTAGAGTGCTAGAACTGTAGGTGTGTGCCATCACGCCAGCCTCAGCAATTTCCTTTTTTTGTTGTTTTTGTTTTTGTTTTTCAGAGACAGAGTTTCTCTGTGTAGCCCTGGTTGTCCTGGAACTCACTCTGTAGACCAGGCTGGCCTCAGAAATCCACCTGCCTCTGCCTCCCAAGTGCTAGGATTAAAGGCGTGCACCACTGCCACCCGGCCTAGCAATTTTCTTTGTCTTTTTCAAGTCAGTGTTTCTCTGTGTAGCCCTGGCTGTCCTGGAACTCATTGTAGACAAGGCTGGCCTTGAGTTTACAGAGATCTGGCTGCCTTTGCCTCTTTGGTGCTGAGATTAAAGGTGTCTACCACCACATTTGGCTTGCTTGCTTGTTTGTTTTTTAGTGTTTGTTTTGTTCTGGAAAATATTAAGACTATAGGATAAAGAACATGGTAGTCTCTCATAATCTTCCTCTATACCAAAGTCACATGTCATCCAGTGTTTCCAGACACTAGTGTGTCCTGTGTTGAAATGACAAAAGGAGCAGGGAGTAGTGGGGAGTCTCACTCTGAGTTGGTCATGGTTACCTCTCTGGGCTCTGGATATGAACGCTGTCCTCAGGATGAATTCCCCGAGGGCAGGGCTTGCTTTTCTGACATCCCTGGAACTGAGCATCACATTAAATAGGTAAACATGAGTTTAGGAAATGAGCAGGCTTTGATTTTATAGAAGGAATCTGATCAGCAGGTTGAGACCGGTACCTAGAGTGCTGTGCCCTGGGTCTACTTAAGGACCTGGTACTGTCCTCAGTGGGCCATTTTGGGTGGGTGAGGCTTAATTCCTATGCTTAGATAGTCATTTGAGATTTGAGTCTAGGCTCAGCCAGCCTTCATCGCTGTGTGCCCTTGGTGCAGTGGATGTTGTGTGAGGGCGGGGGATGACGAAGGAGACACTCAGAGCCTGGCCTTTGATGTCCCTATGGATTAGTGGCTCTTGCTTCTAAGACCTCAGGTGCAGGTTGATGGCAAAAAACTTTGAAGGATTCTCTTGTTTTGCCAAGCCGCCAGCTCTGTCATTTCATGATCCAAGCTGATTCCTTTCCACAAAACAGGTTCAGCTCTTACAGGAGGCAGCTGGCTCTTCTGTATTAGTCAAGGCAGTTTATTGGCTTTAGGACCAGCCCGTGGTTTGTGAGTTTAAGTTAGTGCTCCCTCTGGGCTCAAGTGTATCTGGGGCCATCTTCTGCTGTACTAGGTGTCCTCACACATACTAGGCCAGTGCTCTGCAACTGAGCCACGTACCCCAGGCCCCAACTTCACCACTGAATGCCATCTTCTGGTCCTTAATTGTACTGCATGAATGGGTCAGTTTTGTTGGAGATGTAACCACTTCACTATCCTAGTGTGCTCTACTGCCCGTGCAGTGTGGCACCAGCCTGTCTGCAGGCCTCTGCTCTGGGAGAGAGGAGTGATCCCTTACTGACTATTACTCTGTCTACCCTGTTCTCTGCAGTTTCTCCACAGTCCCATGCATCTCGACCTGCCTGCTCCCGTCACCTCCTCACCTTGGGCACAGGGGATGGAGGGCCTGCTCCACCACCTGCACCCTCCTCTGCCTCATCCTCGCCTTCCCCTTCCCCATCTTCGTCTTCACCTTCTCCTCCTCCTCCTCCTCCACCCCCACCACCCCCAGCTCTGCCTGCCCCGCGATTCGACATCTATGATCCCTTCCACCCCACCGATGAGGCCTACTCCCCACCGCCAGCCCCAGAGCAAAAATATGACCCTTTTGAGCCCACGGGCTCTAATCCCAGCTCATCAGCTGGGACCCCCTCACCAGAAGAGGAGGAGGAGGAAGAGGAAGAGGAGGAAGAAGAGGAGGAGGGTCTGTCACAGAGCATCAGCCGCATCTCAGAGACCCTGGCTGGCATCTACGATGACAACAGCTTGAGCCAGGACTTCCCAGGTGATGACAGCCCCCACCGGGAACCCCCACCCCCGCAGACGATAGGAACCCCAGGGACGCCACCACAGGCTGACTCCACTCGGGCCGAAGGGGCCCCACGCCGTAGGGTCTTTGTGGTGGGACCTGAGGCTGAGGCCTGCCTTGAGGGCAAGGTTTCAGTGGAAGTCGTGACGGCTGGTGCACCAGCGCTGCCGCTGCCACCACTACCCCCGACTGATCCCGAGATAGAGGAGGGCGAGATTGTGCAGCCTGAGGAGGAGCCCAGAGTGGCAGTGTCACTGTTCCGTGCTGCACGACCTCGTCAGCCTCCTGCCTCCGTAGCCACCTTGGCTTCGGTGGCCGCCCCTGCTGCGCCGCCAGCTTCTGCTCCACGTGCCCCCGAGGGTGACGACTTCCTGTCACTACATGCTGACTCTGATGGCGAGGGTGCACTGCAAGTGGACCTGGGTGAGCCACCTGCACCACCGGCCGCTGATGCCCGCTGGGGCGGCCTGGACCTGCGCCGCAAGATCCTAACGCAGCGACGAGAGCGCTACCGCCAGCGATCTGCCTCTCCAGGCCCACCGCCTGCGCGGAAGAAGGCTCGACGAGAGCGGCAGCGCAGCGGGGACCCTGTGCCACCGGATTTGCCTGCCTGGGAAGCTAAGAAGCACCGTTCACGTGAGCGCAAACTTGGCTCACACTCCACTGCCAGGCGTCGATCACGCTCCCGTTCCCGTTCCCGCCGCCGGTCACGCTCCCGCAGCGCCGACCGCAGACGTGGGGGTCACCGCTCACGTTCCCGGGAGAAGCGCAGACGCCGACGGCGTTCAGCCTCTCCACCTCCAGCAGCTTCCTCGTCATCGTCTTCGCGACGTGAGCGGCATCGGGGCAAGCGGCGCGAGGGTGGCAAGAAGAAGAAGAAGCGCTCACGCTCCCGGGCAGAGAAGCGTTCTGGGGACTTGGAGAAGCTGCCCGCACCTGTGCCTCCCTCGGGCTCTGACCGTGACAGCAGACGCCGCGGGGCCGTGCCACCCTCTATCCAGGACCTCACAGATCACGACCTGTTTGCCATCAAACGGACCATCACAGTGGGTCGCCCAGACAAGGCGGAGCCACGCGCACCTTCGCCAGCACCTGCAGTGTCCCCGAAGCGAGAGGTCCTGTATGACTCTGAGGGTCTGAGTGCGGACGAGCGGGGTGGCAAGAGTGACAAGGACCGGAGGCGTTCAGGGGCTGCATCCTCATCATCGTCCTCAAGGGAAAAAGGGTCTCGACGGAAGGCCCTTGATGGGGACCGGGGCCGAGACAGGGACAGGTCATCCAAGAAGACGCGGCCACCTAAGGACTTGACGCCTGGCTCAGGGCCACTGCCCAAAGCCCCCCCAAGCAGTGGCTCCTCATCCTCCTCATCCTCCTGCTCCTCTCGAAAGGTAAAACTGCAGTCCAAGGTAGCTGTGCTCATCCGAGAGGGCGTCAGCAGCACCACCCCTGCCAAGGACTCCTCGTCTTCAGGCCTGGGCTCCATTGGGGTCAAGTTCAGCCGTGACCGTGAGAGCCGATCCCCATTCCTCAAACCGGATGAGCGGGCTCCTGCAGAGGTGGCCAAGGTGGCCCCGGGTAGCACCAAGCCCAAAAAGACCAAGGCCAAGGCCAAGGCTGGGGCCAAGAAAGCCAAGGGGACCAAGGGAAAGACGAAGCCGTCGAAGACCAGGAAGAAGGTTCGCAGTGGAGGCAGCAGCACGGCCAGTGGTGGGCCTGGTTCACTGAAGAAATCCAAGGCTGACAGTTGCAGCCAGGCAGCCAGCGCCAAGGGGACAGAGGAAACATCATGGTCTGGGGAGGAGCGGACCACCAAGGCCCCCAGTACCCCACCACCTAAGGTCGCCCCACCTCCACCGGCACTCACCCCGGACTCCCAGACTGTGGATAGCAGCTGCAAGACCCCTGAAGTCTCCTTCCTACCAGAGGAAGCCAGTGAGGACACTGGGGTCCGAGTAGGGGCAGAGGAGGAGGAGGAAGAGGAGGAAGAAGAGGAAGAGGAGGAGGAGCAGCAGCCTGCCACTACCACAGCCACCAGCACCGCTGCAGCTGCCCCAAGCACTGCCCCCAGTGCAGGGTCTACAGCTGGAGACTCCGGCGCAGAGGATGGGCCAGCTGCTAGGGTCTCCCAGCTGCCAACGCTACCCCCACCCATGCCCTGGAACCTGCCTGCTGGTGTGGACTGTACTACCAGTGGTGTCCTGGCCTGTGAGTCTTCAGAAGTGGGGAGAAGGATGGGTAGATAGGGCTGGATAGACAGAACAGGCAGGGTCTAGTCCAAGCTCTGGCATAGAGGGAGCTAGTGGAACAGAGGATTGCTTCATGTAGAACAGGACGAGAATGGAGAGCTCAGGCAGGGTGCTGGTTCCCATAGGTGGAGGAAGGCTGGGACTTGGAGTGGGTCAGTAAGCAGATGTTACGTCAGTCATCTCCATGCCGTAGCTAGTACTCCTTGACCCTACTACACACAGCCCCCTTGAGTGGTAAGAACACCAGGGCTCCGAGTTGATTCTCAGTGGATGGGGTCCCTTGTTTCTGTTCTGAGCTGAGGTTTTATAGCATATCCTGAGATCAAGTGAGGAATCTGCCTGCTCAACATCCTGGTACCTGCCCTGATTGCCCTCCCTTCCTGGTACCTGCCTTGATTGTCCTCCCTCTGTTCATTGTAGTGACTGCACTGCTGTTCAAGATGGAAGAAGCCAACCTGGCCAGCCGCGCAAAGGCCCAGGAGCTGATCCAGGCCACCAACCAGGTGGGCTCCCATGGGGAAGAGTCCCCACAGCCCCTTCTTTTGTCCATTGCCTCGGGGTAGGAGAGGAACTACAACTCCCAGCAGGCCTTAGGGCAAGGTATTGGCCAGAAGAGGAGCCTGTTGCTCTACACCATTGGGAAATTTGAGGGAACAGAGGGGGAACAAAGCCCCCTCTTCCCTTCCACCTCCCTTGGCTCATCATACTCTCTTCTCACAGATCCTCAGCCACCGGAAGCCACCCTCCACTCTGGGGGTGACCCCAGCTCCTGTGCCCACTTCCTTGGGTCTGCCCCCAGGCCCCTCCAGCTACTTGCTTCCTGGCAGCCTCCCCATAGGGGGCTGTGGCTCTACCCCTCCTACCCCCACTGGGCTAGCCCCTGCATCTGACAAGAGAGAGGGCAGCAGCAGCTCAGAGGGACGTGGGGACACTGACAAGGTGAGATGGACTTGGACTCAAAGGACTAGATGAATGGGGCTGGGGCTGGGTGCTAGGTGCTGGGCAGGTGCAACAAAAGACCAGAGTGGGAGACACAGCTCGCTATTGAGTGCTTACCCAGCAGGTATGAAGCTCACATTCCAGTGCTGCTAGCCAGGCCTCCAGGGCTATTTGCCTTTGCTTAGCAAGTGTTTTATGGGATGGCAGGCAGCCCCTCTTCCGTGTTACATATCGCTAAGACTGTCTCTCTCTATAGCTGGGACATGTGTGCCCCTTTAACCAAAGCATGTGTGTTGTAATACCCTGACCTTCCAAGGTCCATTTGCCTAAACTCAGCTTGCTGTGTGTCCAGGCTGCCTCTGGCCTCCGTGTACTTGCTTTGGGAAAGCAGCTCTAGCTCTACCTGTGGTCATGGACGCTGGGCTCTCCCAGGAACCTCAGCCTCCCAGCACAACTCCCTTGAAAAAATGGTGGCGTCCCATTTTTCTTGAATCACGGGATCTAGTTCCTCAAGGCTGGAAGGCTGTGTCCCCTTTTGATGCTGTCCACCTTAGCAGCCTGAGCCGCCTGGGTTCAACTGCTCAGCCCCTCCTTGTGTTTCTGCCAGACTTCAGGAGATGTGACCTGAACCAGAACAGTATGAGCAGCCAAGCTGGCTTCCCTGCCACTTGAGAAGGTCTGCAGCCAGAATAACCCTGTGTGGTCTGCTTAGAAATAGGTGTGAGCCAGCTGGTGGAGCAGGGTGGGACACACACCTCTGCTCCTACTACTTGAGGCTGAGGCAGGAGATTTAAAAGTTGAGGGCAAGAATGGACAACTTATTAGAGACACTGCACAAGCTGGGACTCAGTTCCAGTCCCAGCACTGCATAAAAGGAACAGTAGAGTGTTTGACTGGTTTGTCTCCCAGCAGACTGCTGGGACTGGCTAGGCCAAGGCACCACAGGGTCTAGCCTAGAGGTGTCTACTAGCCTCAGGTAACTGCAGAAAGGATAGGATAGGGCAGGCCGGGGTGAGAGAGCTGCAGATCCTCCTTACTTGTTTGGTCTTGACTGTCCTTGTTTCATACCCACCAGTATCTGAAGAAGCTTCACACACAGGAGCGGGCAGTGGAAGAGGTGAAGTTGGCCATCAAGCCATACTACCAGAAGAAAGACATCACCAAGGAGGAGTACAAGGACATCCTGAGGAAGGCTGTCCACAAGGTGGGGCCAAGGGATTGTGGGACTGTGGAGCTGGGTCCAGAAGAGGGGCAAAGGGTAGGCCCGATCATTGAGTCAAGGTAGAGGGTACCCGGAGGCTGGCAGGAACTCAGTTGTTCCTGGTTCTGCAGATCTGCCACAGCAAAAGCGGGGAGATCAACCCTGTGAAGGTGAGCAACCTGGTGAGGGCCTACGTCCAGCGCTACCGCTACTTCCGCAAGCACGGTCGCAAGCCGGGGGACCCCCCAGGACCCCCTCGGCCACCCAAGGAGCCAGGGCCCCCAGACAAGGGTGGCCCAGGCCTGCCCCTTCCCCCTCTCTGAGACTCCTTACCCTGTCCCTGTGCCTCTGAGATTCTGGACATATTTATGGCTCCACTTCCCCACTACGCCTCCCCACAGTGGGATGATGGGGAAGGTTACTGTGAGGAAGAGGAGAGCCCCCCACCCAGCCCTGTCCCTGCCCGTTGTCCTAGCCCTTCAGCCTGCCCCCCACAGTCCTAGCCCTTCTGTCATGACCCCTCCAATTTCATTAAAGATTTCATGAAATATAGACAGGTGTAGTGGTGCACCCTTGAAGCAGATGGATCTCTGAGTTCAAAGACAGCTAGCTCTACAAAGATCCCGTCTCAAAAAAAAAAAAAATCATGAAATGCTCTTTTCTTTTTTT
>JADRCD010225428.1:0-23805 GCA_019843815.1 Montemys delectorum | reverse complement strand
CTTAGATTACTGCCCTCCATGTATCTCTTTTCCGCCCTAAGCGTAATACTTCATAAGCAGGAGGCCCCAGTAGGGCACCACACCAGGCTTAGACTTGGAGGCCCCAGAGGAAGAGTAGGCTTAAAATCTAAGAAGGGTCCAGGAAAATAAAACAGTTCTTTTGCTGTTGGTCCCTAGAGGATTTTTGTTTTGTTTTGTTTTGTTTTTTGTTATGTTTTGTTTTGTTGTTGTTGTTTTTCGAGACAGGGTTTCTCTGTGTAGCCCTGGCTGTCCTGGATCTCACTCTGTAGACCAGGCTGGCCTCTAACTCAGAAATCCGCCTGCCTCTGCCTCTCAAGTGCTGAGATTAAAGGCCTGCGGCTTTAATCCACTGCCCGGCTGGTCTCTGGAGGATTAAAGAGATCTGCCCTCATAGCCTCCTCCTCCCAGAAGAACATGCAGGCGTGTGAAGGGAGCAGCAAGGGTATCTATCGGAGGGGTTGAAGGTCAGAGTCTGGGTTTAAAACACTCCGTGTGCTGTGCCGCTTGTGGGCTTGTGGGAGCATCCTACAGATGGAAGAAGTTGGAGAGTTCCCTTACTGCCCCATGTCTGGAAGTATCCTGTCACTGCTGGTTAGAACAGCCACTCTGCCATTGCTGACTTTAGTACCTAGACATTAGGTCTCCATTGTTTGTGGCTCACATTCTACCGGAAGGTTGCTTTAAAACTTTCCTACTCAGAAAAGATAGTATATGATTAACAAATTGAGCGGTTTTTTTTGGCAGTAGCATTAATTGTTAAATGTTCATTGATGACAAATGCCAGATGCATTAACTTTTCTTTTGTTCTTAGAAATTGCCTTGTGGATGATATCATTTTTACAGATCAGAAATTCCAGTTGTAGTGTTTGGTCATAAGTTGTTTGGTTTTCTTCTTGACTCATGACTGACCCTTTCAGACATGGTTAATTATGAACAGGCCGTAGATCCTGATTTGTTTATAGTCATAGTTCAAATGGAGAAGGCGTACTGCATGGATCCTTTGCTTTCCTCCTGGCTTATATCCAGTTGTACAATTTGACGGTTTTAAAATGCTGCATTAAATGGAGTCATAGGAACATTTTGAGCTTAGAATTTGGATTTGAATATTTCAATTGTTATGAACACTGGTAGTATAGAGTTCTGTTTTAGTATAGTTTAGAGTTTTCTTTGCTAGATTATCAAATTAATGCATTGAAATGTTAATAAGTTTTTCACCGAAACCTTAAGCTATATATCCTTAGTACATTTTCCCTGTGTGTTTATCTTGTGAACAAAGTGAAGCACTAGCAGCATGCTGTCAGTTGCTGTGCAAAGCTAGAGTGCAGGGGAGTGTTGCGGTGCAGAAAGCCAGTAAGGCTCTTGAATGCGCTTCCCATGATTTGCTGTGATGTGTACCATGTTACTCTAAGAGCCTGAACATGCCCTAAACTCTCTGGAGGGGAGGCACATACACTAGGCTTCTCCAGAAGCACAGACTTGCAGACACACCTGTTTGGTGGTTTCATTTCTAAGACATTTTTTGTTTCTGTTTAAATATCTAAACTTTGTTACTCTATTTTTAATTAAAATTCAGTAATATCATTTTGTTCTTCCTGTTTCCTCCCTCCAGCCCCTCCCATGTAGCCCCCCTTCTGCCAAAATTCCTTTAAGAAGAAAAACAGGCTTTCTTTTCTGTTGCGTGTGTTTGTCTTCCTAACTAAATGTTTTTACTTTTTAAATCATTGGTTTATATAGAGACATTCAGAGTAACACATTTAAGTACCAAAATGCTGAAATTTTCAAGTTCTAGAAAAGTTGATTTTACATTCTTTATGTTTAAAATGAAATCATTTCCACATTTTTAAAATTAAATACCTACACATAAAGGATAGCATACAAAGTGAGTTCGTGTTCTTCACAGTTGCATTTGAAACTTACAAAGATAGCGTCTTCCAGTGGGAGAGGTACGCTTGTACTGTTGTAAATGTGTGGAGACTAGAACACATTACTGGAATTCTATGTAAAGCTTAGATATTCAGGAAGTCCTGCAGTGATTTGAACTCTTAAGTCCAAAATTAACAGAGTTCTGCAATCCATGCACATTGTGGTTTGGGACAGTGTAGATGTTGCCCTCCTGTCGAGCATTACACACAGTGTAGATGTTGCCCTCCTGTCGAGCATCACACACAGTGTAGACGTTCCCCTCCTGTCGAGCATTACACACAGTGTAGACGTTCCCCTTCTGTTGAACTTGACACACAGAGCTTATTTGCTTTTTTTTCAATAGCAATTTCTGCAATTCATGCTACTATACTTCAGGGAATTTCCAGTAGGAAGTAAGCAGATTGACTGCTTTATCATCCCATTTGTGGCCACTAATATGATTTTTTAACTATTTGGGAAATCCATATACTTCACAGTTCACCCTTCAAAAGTGAAACTATAGCACACGGACTGAGTATTTTTCTCTTTATGCTTGCTCTAATAGTTAAAATACTGGAACTTGTCACCGTCACTGTATTGCCCCTTTACTGAGCACGTGAGGAGTTATGAGTCTGACAGACAGTACAATGGTAAAGTAAAGTTGTACTTATTTTATCTCATGACCAATAGGATGCAATAAAGCAGTCTTGTTTAACTATTTGGGATGGAATCCTGTTAAAAATTAAATTATAATTAAAATGTTCTGTAAGTCTTGATATTGAGTGCCAGTAATCAGAACTCAGTGTATAATACATGTATATATGAAATTGTGAAAGCAATTTTAGATAACACTTGTTTAAAGATTGCTCATGTTTAGGACTAGGAAGTAGCAGAGTCTAGTCCAGTGTTTGTTTAGTGTGCACAAAGCCCTGGGTTACAGCCCAGTACTGTGCAAACTGGGTATAGAGGCACACACCTGTGGACTTAGAAGAGAAAATCAGAAATTGCAGGTCATCCTTGACTAGATAGAGAGTTCAAGGCCAGCCCAGGTAAAAGACTGTAGAATCTCAGTTACTCCAGCTTCTCAAACAAACTCTCATACATTCTCAACTCCTTGAAAAGAACATATAGTTGCCAAATTATATACCTGGTCTTGCTGGCTTCTTAAAAATGTACATTGCTTTATTTATGTGCCCTCATCATAGTTAGGCCTCTGTACATGCTCAAGAATGATTTCAAGTGGGGTCTGGGTTTTACAATCCCATTAGTAGGAACTACTTTATACAGTGGAGTTTGTTTGAAGACAAGTGGCTTTTGTGTTATTATTTCTCGTTCTATTCATTTTATTTACTTTCCCTTTTTGTTTTCAAATATAGAGCGGCACTATTCTATTCTAGACTGTGTCATCCCAGTCAGGTGGGCGGAGGCATTGTGGCATAGGCAGTGCCGTGCTGTCGTTGTGGGTAATAGGGCATTGCAGCTGGGTCTTGCTGGGGAGAGACATGGGATTGAGCACAGCTTCTGAGAGCTAGGTTTTAATTCTTATGTGTTTACTTAATTTGATTTCTGATCCCTTTAGATTTTATAGAACTATTTAGTTGTAAGAATTGTCACTCCCAAAGGTTTATACAACTCCTGTGGAAACATTGTATAACTGGTGATGTTAAAAAGTGGTTTAATTAGCACTAATATTAACTTCCTTTGAGCCATTTTGTCTTTTCATTTCTTCTGAACAAAATAAAAATAACCATTTTGTTGTCGTGAAGTTTGAACTGTCTCAAACTTTAAGAAGTTTTGCATAGGACCACTCATGTCAAGGTGGCTTCGGAACGTTAAATCATTCGTCTGTATGATTATCTAAGTTGAGGAGAAAAAGGGATCTGACTCAACCCTCCTCCTTTTAGTTCTGATCACATATGCTGCCATTTTACCCCATGTTCTTCTCAAGTGCATGGAGATTGTGGTTTTAAGATGGGTTGTAGGAGTTTTGTAATGTAAAACGTTAGGAAGTTTAGAATGCCATAAAGGAGACCTGGCTATCCTAATGACTCTTGTCAAAACTTGTTTGTTTCCTAGGTAAGTTCTCGTCTACGCTCTATGAGACGGGTGGTTGTGACATGTCACTTGTGAATTTTGAACCAGCAGCTAGAAGAGCATCTAATATCTGGTAGGTGTGGGGACAGCATGCCTACTGTGTGACTCACATGTTTAAGGTTTAACTTTTGAGATGCAGGCGCTTGTTTTTAAACTTATTTTTCTCTAGTGGATAAAAACACTATACATACTACTATTGCATACCGTGATGTTTTAAAAGATTGCATATGTCATGGAATGGCTATACATACCCTGTTCAAATGAGTTGTCTTTGCTGTTAAAGCACATACTGTCCACTCTTGCTCATTTTCTGACATAAAGTGAATTGTTATTAATTGTAAGCTGCCATGTGAGATATAAGTTATTTTGGAAATGTTTATATCAAGTTTAATACTTATCATAATGCGTTCATTTCTGCCGAATTAAAGGTATTTTTTGTTTGTTTTGATTTTTCTGTTTTGTTGTGGGGGAAAATTTTCTTTTTAAAGTATAAGTTATTCTGTATTTAAAAATTAAGTAAAAATTTTAATTAAACCTTATGGGATAGAGTTTGCTCAGTTCCAGATTAACTAGATGTCCAGTGTCCTCTTTATATTACATAATATAAAAAGCTTAACAGAAAAAAAATAGCTACAATGAAGTTTAGACTCAAAAGTTACTTTTCTTCCATTAAATAATTTTGTTTTTCCTTTTAGGAAGGAATTTGTAAGGTAATAAAATTTTTAGGAGAAAACAAATAAATTAGATATTTATTTAGTAAATTAAATAATATATTCTTTTATCATGTAAAGCATATTGATTTTTTTCCTAAAAAATAGCCATATTAATTCAGTTCCCATTGTTGCTTTGAAATCCATGATTAATTAGTTCACTTTGTCACAATGGCCATTTGACTCGTAGTTTAGGGCTTCTACCAATAGGCTATGTGTATCTGTTAATGTAAAGCTATGGCAGTTCACATATTTTTCTGGTGCCTTTTAAGCCAGTGGAACTTACAGTTACTCAGGTTAACTGCTGATCTAGTCTTATCTCAGAGTCCACCCTGGCAGGAGTTACTAAGTGGAAAGTTAGTGATCTATGATAATGGACAAGTGGGGCTGGGGTTACCACCAAGGAATTCAGTCGGAGAGTAGTCCTTGTGAATGTGGTAGAGCCTTAAGTTTTAAAATCCACACGACTGTATTGGTGCGTGTCAGTCTGTTTTGTATCATAGATGAAGTCTATTTTGTCTGTAGTGTTCCATTCGGCTGGAGAGGCAGGCTGAGCTGAGGTGCTAACACAGTGCTCTGGGTCATAACTTAGGGAAATAAAGACTTGCTCTTTGGTATTTACTTGGAAGAGTGAGGCTAGCATAAATACTGTCCAGTTGTTAACTAGATTTAGGAACCAATCAGACAAACAAAATACTGTTTGACAAGCTATTTACTCCCTAAAGTCTTTTTCATTTTATTTTAGTGATACAGATTCTCATGTATCAAGTTCTACCTCAGTTCGATTTTATCCTCATGATATGGTAAGTGTCTTAATTATTTATTTATTTTTAAGATTTATTTATTTTATATATATGAGTACACTGTAGCTGTACAGATAGTTGTGAGACTTTATGTGGTTGTTGGGAATTGAAGTTTAGACCTCTGCTTGCTCCAGTCGGCCCTGCTCGCTCAGTTCCTGCTCACTCCAGCCCAAAGACTTATTTATTGTTATACATAAGTACACTGTAGCTGTCTTCAGACACACCAGAAGAAGGCATCAAGATCTCATTATAGGTGGTTGTGAGCCACCATGTGGTTGCTGGGATTTGAACTCAGGACCTTTGGAAGAGCAGTCAGTGCTCTTACCCACTGAGCCATCTCAACCAACCCTGTTATAATTTTTTATTTTTTTGTTTTTTGTTTTTTCAAGACAGGGTTTCTCTGTATAGCCCTGGCTATCCTCGAACTCAGAAATCTACCTGCCTCTGCCTCCCAACTGCTGGGATTAAAGGCGTTCACTACCACTGCCTGGCTTAATTTTTTATAATGTGATACATTTTTAGATTCAATCTGAAAAGTTCATTTATATAGCTGCCCATAAAATCTCTCAAATTAATGAAATCACAGAATGTTGCTTTTGTTGGGAACTGACAAAATCCCCTTTGTTTTGTCCCTGTGGGTCTTGCACTCTCACAAACTTCAGTTAGCCCTGTATGTGTGTGTGAGGCAGAAGTCACACTGCTTTATGCTTTGCAGTCTGAAAAGGACCACTTACCATTGTTTAATCTAGTTGTGCTGTACTTTTTCTTCTTGAGTGTTTCTCTGTTTTTCTAATTGTTTATTTTGTGTGTGGACTGTGCATGCATGAGAACATGTACACATATAGAGGTCAGACACTACTCAAGGGAGTTGGTCCAGGAGATCACAGGCTTGGCAGCAAGTGCTGTAACCTGTTGAGCCATGTATTATTGTGCTATTCGTCAGTCTCATGGTAAATAATAGGATTTGATGTTGTTTTTAAACTGTTGACTGTTAACTCACTTAATTGACTACTGTATGTGTTTAGAGAAAGCTGAGTAACAACATGGTTATATGAGACTGTTGTATGAGACAGAATGGGGATTTTAAAACACTGCTTTTGCTATGATGATGCATATGATTTAAGTTGGAAAGCATAAAATGGATGAATCCTTGTTGGTGACATGGATGGATTTTAGTCTGAGGCATTCTGTCTAGTGGCTTCTTGAAGTGAGTTGTGAGCAGACTTTTAAGAGTGGAGGTGTGAAGAGGCACCGAGCAGTGGTTTCCAGCCGGTGGATATTTGGCTGTATGTGGAAGCGTGTCTTGACACAATGGAAGAATGTACTGTAAGCAGGAGACAGGGACGAGGGTGCTGAGAGGCGGTCAGTGGGGTTTGGCATAGCCCCTGTAACGAAGACTGTCTTGCCAAAACATCCATAGTCCTAGAATTGTGAAACCTAGGATAGACGATATGGAAATGTTTAGAGACGTATCAATCAATATTTAACCATCAAGACCAGCCATTTTTCTTGACTGTTCCATGTGTCTTTGAATAGTAAAGACCTCGCCTGCTAGAAGCAGGAGTGGAAGAACGATGGCACTATTGTTCCCACTCACTGGCAGAGGAACCTGAGACTGCAGAGGACTGTGTGCTGCCCTGTGCTGCTGCAGCAAGGCCAGTGCATTTGACAGGAAGAAGGGCGGCTGTAGAGGTGGTGAATAGAAGAGTTAAACTTAAGAAATAATTTGTACTCTTGTACTCTGCTGTGTAGTGTCAGGTGAGGAGCCTGCTGCCCGCCATGCAACTGCAATTGGCGGCTGGCGGGGAAGTAAGAACTAAGGGCTCAGAGTTATATTGGCAATACAGTTCATACGTTAGTGACAAAAGAGGGAGGCTCCCAGTGACCCACAGCAAGGGCATTGGCTGGCCTCTCCAGCTGAATTAACTTCTTTCAACACCTTTCCTAAAGGTCTGTTGATAAAATTTGCTTTGTTTTGCTTCCTATTGCCACCTTGTGTAGACCCTAGGCATCAATGGAGTTTTTACAAGGAATGAACTCCTTGTGAAAAATAGAGAATTAGGGGCTTAAGTAATTTACAAGCTGTGAAACGCAAAAGTATTTAACCCTTTCAGTTGTAGCATGTTTGTAGCTTTCTCTCCCACAGATTCGGTTGAATAGACTGTTGACCATTGACACAGATCTGTTGGAGCAGCAGGACATTGACCTAAGCCCTGACTTGGCGGCCACTTATGGCCCCACAGAAGAGGCTGCCCAAAAAGTTAAGCACTATTACCGCTTCTGGATCCTGCCCCAGCTGTGGGTTGGCGTTAACTTTGACAGACTCACTCTGTTGGCGCTGTTTGATAGGTAAGAGCAGAGCATGGTTTTACAGATGTAGAGGTAAGATTCTTAAACTGAATTGTTCCTAATTAGCTATTCATGTTTTCACCTGAGAATCATGTTGGACAATGCTTTCTGTTTTCATCCTCTTGAGAGCAGACTTACAGTAACAGAGCTTTTAAACATTAAGCTGACCAGTAGCTGCTTCCAGTCAACAAGTAGGAACAATACTGGATTTACCTTCCCTATAAACAAATGGGTAGACAAAACCTTGGAGATAACTCAGTAAAAGGAAGTGAGCCTGAGGGCTTGATGGTGTGCACCCTAAATCACCACAACTCTGTGTGTTTCGAGTTCCTAAGTTTTATGACATAGGGAGAACGTAAAATTCAAGTATACATCTCAGGATAAAGTGGTGAAACTGGGGGTGCTGGAGTCCATAGTACAGACTAGCATAGAAGCTGTTGGAAGAGCGGTGGAGCTGTGCCCCGGGCTTTTTTATGCTCAGTAGACCAGACTAGCTCATGCATCTGAACAGCTGTCTGCTTAGGACGACCTTACTTTAACCATGTGACAGCATCAGCCTCCTGTACACTACTTCAGACCTACCAAACAAGTCACAAACGCAGGCCCAAAGGGATCAAAGGAAGCATAACAGATTCAAGATCTATAGAAATCCAGAACTACATACCACCTAACAAGTAAAGGCTGACGTCTGACATCTACTCAGCTTTGCAGAGTGAGAAAGGGAGAAGGAATAAATTAAGACCAACCTGTAATTTGTACAGATGGTAACTGTGAGCCGATACAGGTTTTAAAATAATTAGAACTGTATTCTGTTTATTTGAAAAATTAAGTGGAGACATAAAAGATAGAAAAATACACCCCAAATCAAACTTACAGAGTTGAATATTACAATGTTGCCATTAAAAACTGTGCTAGGTGGGATGACTGGTAGTTAAAACTTTGTAGAAAAGATTAGTGTGGTTGCAGGCACATCAGATGGACTATATAGAGTGAAGCAGTAGCAAGAGCGTCAATCCAAAATGGGCATGTTGAGGAACAACAAGAAGAGACAAGACTTGACGAAATAATGGTGGAAACTGTGTTTTATATGAATGTTATCAACGCCGTCAGGAAACCAGTATAAGCTAAGCAGAAGCAATGTGAAGAACCTGCCCAAGGCACATGCTGGCTCAAGTCCAGTGAGGAAGACCTCAGATCTCGGTTCACTTCGGCACTAGGAAACTAGACAAGTGAGCCCTTATCCTAGCCAAGGACAAGCAAGAACAGAGCAAGACAACAGAAATCAAGAGGATAAGAGGCTGCATTTTTAGGAACAGCAATGAAATTCAGCAACCTGTAGCTCCCTGACGAAGAGACCCCGATGAACTGTGAGGCTTGATGTCACTACAGATCCCTCGGGAATTAAAGAACAGTAAGAACAGTATCAACAGCTTTGTGACATTACGTTGACAATAGACAAATGAAAAAGACGAACTACCTTAAAAGACATAATTACCATAGACACACCAAAGTAAATGGCAATTACCATTAGGAACTTTTCTAAGAGAATGCTCCAGGCACAAGTATTATTTAAATACTATGCAAATCACTGAAGTGGAGACTTAGCTCTAAAATGGCAGATTTCCATATGCAAAAAAAAAAAAAATTGAGTCCCTACCTTGGACCATATCACAAAAACTAAATCACAGTCAGTCATAAGCATGAATATGGAACGTAAGACAGCAAAATACATGAACAAAAGATTTGTCCTAAGGTTATAGAAAACTTACAAGCTATGGCACAAAAAAACAGGATGAATAAAAAAGCTGAGTGATAATTGGATTCATCAACATAGAAAGTGTTGCAAAAGTGAGAATGCATTCAGCTTACAAGGAGGTAGTGAGCAGCAGCAAGAGGGTCAGTGCTGGCCACGCATCTACCATCTGAGAGCAGATGGAAACACCTGCAGCTTCCAACTTGAACTATTAAATACTACAGAGATGTTTTATAAATGGAGGGTGGCTGATGACTATAAATGTAGTGTTAATTAAATAAAACTTTTTGTTATGTGCGATTCATATAGTAGACATGCGATGCATATATCACTTAATATTCCCTAAGTCCAAGGTGTTTTAGCAAATATTTCTTCAACTTTATGAGTAAAACTCACAAGAAAGTCATGAGAAAGATTCTTAGCTTTGGGTACAATCTAAAGTCTTCCTTGTTTCTGTCTGAAGTAGAGTGGGCGTCCTGATGCCTCTTCTACAGCATCAGTGTGCTGGGTGTGGGGCTGCCGTGGCAGCTTTACCAGGACAGACCTGATGCTCTTAGATGTGCTTCTCTTATGTGTGTGAGCAGCCCTAGGAAGTGAGGAGTTGGATGATTTCAGATGAGGATGAGATGGCAAACGAAACACCTGCTATCAGAATTCGGTTGCAAGCTTTATCTTAGGAAATAACAGATATTTTAAATTTTCTATAAACTTTTTTGAGATTTTGCTTTTTACATTTTTTCGTGAATAATTTTTCTATCTTATGTGCTTTGGTGTTTTTTTCCTGGATGTGTATGTGTGTGTGAGGTTGTTGGATCCCCTGGAACTGGAGTTACAGATAGTTGTGAGCTGCCATGTGGTGCTGGGATTTGAACGGGATCCTCTGGAAAAGCAGCCAGTGCTCTTAACACTGAGCCATCTCTCCAGCCCTGAGATTTTGCTTTTCAACTTTTTTCCTATGTCAACTTTATTTGCCATCCAGATTGGCTACTTATTTTACAGCATACAGAGAAGATGGTATAAGATCATAAGACAGTTATGTTAGAGGGTAGTCCATTTCTGCGGTATCATGGGACAGCTTTGTAGAAGATACTCCACTGTCAGTGTCACAGGACAGCTGTATCATGTCCACAGATGATAGGGGTTTTTTTCCTGTATAATCTGAAATGTTCTTCAAACCAGACCTCCTAAGTCCACCCTAGCAGGCCTTACAGAGATGCCTTCTTTTTTCAACCTGATGAATTACTTGTACTCATGATAGACCTGCTTGTTAATTTTCCATCTACAGAAATCGTGAGATCCTGGAGAATATATTAGCTGTTGTCCTGGCTATTCTTGTGGCTTTTTTGGGATCCATCCTTCTCATCCAAGGCTTCTTCAGAGACATCTGGGTGTTCCAGTTCTGCCTGGTGATAGCTAGCTGCCAATACTCACTGCTCAAGGTACCAGTGTCTCTGCCTTCCATGCTGTGTTTAAGGCCATTTACCACTTGCCACAAGATGATAACTTTCAGGTTTATTTTCCATGGAGGTTTGCATTGGATTATGTAAGGTCCAAAGCAGGGTGTAAACTTTAAAAACTAATTGTATGTAAATTGAATTTACTGAAAAATAATTCTTTTAAAGAGACTTGTTAAAACAAAAATTTGTGGAGCTGGAGAGGTGGCTCAGAAGCTAAAAGCACTGATTGCTCTTCCAGAGGTCCTGAGTTCAATTCCCAGCAACCACATGGTGGCTCACAACCATCTGTAATGGGATCTGATGCCCTCTTCTGGTGTGTCTGAAGGCAGCTATAGTGTATTCATATACGTAAGATAGATAGATCGATAGATAGATAGGGGAATGGATCTTTTAAAAAATAAGAATTTGCATTTTTGGATTTATTTTGGTTCAGTTGACCAGCATTAAGCTTTCTTTTCCCATCTTTGAACCTTCTGTTCTGTGGATGAGATTTATTAAATTTTTCATTGGTGGATAACATATTGTCAAAAAGTAGAGATAGTTTTTATTCTTAGGGGACATCAAAAAGAGAATATTGTGAGTCCACCACATCACTTAATGAACTACCTAAAGCCTGTGCAGGCTGTTAATAGGGTGTTCCCTTCCTTTTAGTCAGCATGCCTGACTCTGCCTAGCTTATTTCCCTTAGACATGCTGCTGTGTGGAAGGAACCCTCCCCAGCCCGCTAGCTGCTGCTTCAGTTCTGTTGATACTCTTGGCTGGCTTGATTTTTTTTTTTTTCCGTATGTTTATAGCTAACATCTGAAGAAAACCATGTAGGTTATTGCTGTTTGTGAATTGCCAGCCCCATTCTCTGTCATCATTTAACATCTGTTCACTCTGTCCTCCATTGCACATCCTCAGTGCTGCGCTGCACCCCCACCCCCCACCCCATGGCTCATTTGTTGTTGCTTCTTTCACTTGAGGGTTGCTGACTTTGCCCTCCTCTTGGTTTATTGTATTGCCGGGAAAGCAGCTTTTATGGCTGGAGTGAACACTCCATTATTTGAGTTATGTCCTGATTTAGACAAGGAGGCTTCACACCGTTGCAGGCTTTAGTCCTGTTAGATACTGACAGACATGGTCTCTTTGCTTTTGCAATGGGAAACATTTTAAATTCTTTTTCCCTCGATAACAATAGTCAAGTCTCTGATTAAATGTGGTGGACATGTTAAAACTGCTGCTTCTTAGTCTTGACTTTTTTTTAGCCATTTTATCTCTTTGTCATCTTAACATGCAAAAACTCGTTTTCTGGCTCCAGTGTCCCTTGCTCCATGAATTTTGTCCACTGCTTTCAGGTTCAGATTAGTGTGGTTAAACAAGGGGAAGGACTGCCGGGACTTTCTTTTTAAGTAGCTGACTAGAAAAATAGTAATGCCATAAACAGGAAACGGAAGGCGGGAGTTAGAGCTTCAGAAGGAATTGAGGTTGACAGAACTGAAAAATCACCTAGGCTCATGTTCAGCCAAGGGCAGGTGCCAGATGGCAGATTGAGCATGCTTGGTGCAGTGTGCCATTGCAGGTGCTGATGGACTAGCCTGGGAGAGGTGTGTTGTGTGTCACTAGGAATGAGCTAGGATTGGGGGAGGGTCTGGTTTGAGAAGGAGCCATATGATGATATTAGTACATTTTCACAGCAGTCCACTTGATTATTTTGGTGTGCACAAGCAGATAATAAATTGAGTCACCACTGTAGGAAGTTGGAACTAGGAATTGCATACTCAGCTAAGCTCCTGTGTATCTCCTGAATGGACTGGTGGCCCCCATATCCCACATATGGCTTGCATGTAGTAAAGAGCCAGGCAGAAAGACAGATGTGTCTATAGAACACCATCTCAAAGCATTAAGCTGGGTAACTTATTAACTGGCCAAAATAAGTAAAAATGAGGGATGATGTGCACTGTGTTTACTATTCTGGTGAGACAGTTCCTGGAGCTCATGCTTCATGTTTAGAATTAATGTTCATGATTTCTTGGTTGGGAGATATTTATAAAAATCACTTAAAGAGCATTTTAAAAGTTGATTGTGACAAAAAGAACTATATACAACTAAGGAATGCTGAGAGTGGGAAAGATAGTCTTCCCCAGAGAAGAGCCCCTAATTGGTGATTCAATAACAGATGGTAAGCCCTTAAATCAAACATACATGTAAATCACACAGACGGAGGAGGTTCTATTTAGGAATATATATGTATACACATACACGTGTGCATGTAACAGAAAAATTTATAAGGCCATGAATATGAAAGAGAGTAAGGAAGGGTATGTGGTAGGATTTGGAAGGAGGAATAGAAGAGGGAAATGTATAATTTCAAAAAGTAAAAGAATTTAAAAACGAGATAGATGCATCCAATCATGTACACACACATTTTTTCTCATCTATGAGGAAATGAGTTGATGGTGGCAAATCTTTTTTAAGTTTGAGGCCAGTCTGATTTACATAGTGAGTGACAGGCAGGGATATATAGAGGAGACCCTTGTCTCCTCCCCCCTCAAAAAAAGAAAGAGAAATTAAATGCCATTTTTCAGAAAAACAGATGGAACTGGAGATGTTAATAAACCAAACTCATAAATATTACAGGTTTTCTCCTGTATGCATAAAAATTTTGCACATAGACACATATAGTTAGACACACACACACACACACACACACACATATATAGTTGGACAGCATATATAGATACAGACACATAGAGTTGCATGTTTACTGTGTGTTTACTGTGTGTTGTCTGCTTATTAGACATGTGAGCAGGAAGGACAGCACCAACAGGGAGAAGAGCACAAGTGAGCTGAGAGACAGCGGGCGTGAGGGGATGCACACTGGGAATGTGGTTCGGTGAATCAAGACCTCATAAGGAAGCCTAGTACTTTGTACACTTAACAAAAAATAAAAATAAGCTTTCTGTTTGTTTTTTAAGAAAAAAAGTTGCTTGTGAAATTCCTGGATACTTGAGTAAGATAATATATCTTTCTGTTGATTTCTAGAGTGTTCAGCCTGATTCTTCCTCTCCTAGACATGTAAGTCTCCTGAAAAGACTGTAAGTTTCGGTTCCTTTTGCGCCTAACCAAAGACCATAGTTTCTCCTGGTGTGCACAGATTGAATTGTGTTTGCGTTATTGTCTCATCTAAGTGTAGACATATTGTGTAGGTTGATTTATGGACATGAAAGGAAATGACGCTGCTGACAGACTCGGAATACTGGCGGAAATGAGCATAATAACTTTTTTTTTTGGCAGCCTGCTTCAAGAGAGTCAGGCAGACGTAATCCATATCAGCTTTATTGTTTGGATTTACTAAAATTTGAAAATAGTGAATAAGTGTTGAAAATAGAATTTTAAAATAGGAAAATCTCACTTTTCTTTAATGATGAGTTAAGAGCAAGAATATAAATATACAGTGCATTCGACTGCTGTTGAAGACTTTTGTGCTAAGTAACAAGGTAAAATCTTTGCTAATGAGCCTATGTCTACTGAGCAGATAGTGCGATCCAGTTCTGGGTTGGGAAGTTCATTTGTTTAATAGAAAAACGAAAGGGTGTTCTCTGTGCAGTAGAGCAAAGCAGTATCACGTGGCTCACACCTCTTACCCCAGCCTAGGAGGCTGAAGACAGAAGGCTGCTCAGACAGCCGGCAGAGCTGCATAAGTTCGAGGCCATTGTGGGCCACAGTGGCATCCTGTTTTGTTTTTAATAAACAAACTAGTTTAAAACAATAAGCTTCGAGAATAACGTTTAATAGAGTTTTCATTCCTGATTGTAATAATTTTATCCTTATACTGAAATAGTTAATGTGACCAGAACAGAAAGTCAATCATGCAAGGAGATGTTTGTCATCTGTGAGGATGCTTTTGAAGGGAGATGCTGTTTTGATACCTTTCTGTGTGACTTAACTCTTGACCTGGTTTCTGGCTTGCAGAATAGTATCAAGGGGACTAGAGGAAAGCTGGTGCTCCTCTCCAGAATCCAGAGTTAAATCCTCCCCTGTGAGTCAGGCACTCCTTTCTCTGTTCTCTCTCCTCTTCTCCTCTCCTCCCTGTCTTTGCAAATGTAATGTCTCTATACCTAATGTCTCTGTGCCTCTGGCACTTTAGTGTGTTTCCTCAGAGCATTTTGTGCATTTATTGACCATGATTGTCAAAGATAGAAAAGAGCCCTGATACAGTGCTTCTGTCCAGTCTAGAGATGTTTCTCAGGTCTGCTCTGCTCTCTTAGCTGACAGGAAAGCCTCCCTCATCTGCTCTCTTAACTCTCCTTTAACCTGGAGTGATTCCTGTGTATTTATTTTTCTTGATGTTGAAATCGTTTATGAATCTAGAGCAGTTACATCATAGAACTTTCTCCCAATTTGTGTTTGATGTTTCTTTGTTATGAGAAGTTAGTGTATTTGAGGAGTAGGAGTGTCCTCCATGCATCACACTCCTGGTGGTGGGAACTTTGATCTTTAGATGAGTGTGTAGCTTGAGTTTTTCTCAGATCTGCAGTCTTACTGCTTGGCTGGACAAGGCTTTGGTGGAGGCTGGAGGTGTCATGTGTGTTGTCTGTACCAGGTAGAGGCTGGTGTCATTACTCCTGTAAGGATGTGTCTGCACTTGTCAGACGTCCTCGAGGAAGCAAAACACCTCTGTTCAGAACTTCTAGTCCATTCTACAGGCCATTTTCCCTTAGTTTTAAGTCTCTTACTTGGAAAAACTTGACTCTGTGTGCATGTCTTAGTGTTTTACAGATTTCCAATAACTTTAGTGTCTGGTTTCTTGCCTGAATCAGTTATTGTTTGAGAGTAGCTAGATATTGATCTTCTAATTACATTATTTGTTAATTGATTTCTTACTAAAAGGAATAGTTTTCTCTTCTGTCTTAGCTGATTATTTGTGGTGTTGATAATGAACCCTGAACGTGTGAGACAATCATACCACTACTGAATTATACCCTAGACCCCTTTTCTGTCTCTATGTTTATATGTTTATATACACTTGGGTATATGTGTGTGTTAGAGAGAGATCTGTACATTTGTGTGGACATATGGGTTGTGTTACAGTGGACTATAATGTTACATACTTTTTTGATACTCAGTTATCCTTCACTTGGCCATTTGAAGCCCGCCAAATTGTTTTGTGTCCTTTTGATATAGACTTGTGAGCCTTTAATGCAGTGGTTGTCAACCTTCCTAAAGCTGAGACCCTTTAATACAGTTCTTTGTGATGTGGTGATCCCCAACTATAAAATTATTTTCTTGCCACTTCATAACTGTTAATTTTGCTACTGTTATGCATAATAATGTAAATATCTGGCGTTTTCAATGACCTGTGAAAGGGTTAGTCAGCTCCCAACAGGGTCATGACCCACAGGTTGAGAACCATTGCTTTAATGGCACTGATCCAGATTAAATTCATACCTTCCTACAGGCCTCCATTACCTTGTTTTTCCTGTGAAATCTTGGCTCTTTTTTGTGAATAATATTCATCAATAAGATCATGATGATCTAGTAACCTTATTGCTAGAATTTTATTGTGTCTAGGTCCTCTTAGTGGGTAAAGACGCATAACATTTAGTTGTACATTCATATGTATGTGCACACTTCTCTTGTATCTATTCATATGCCTACTAAAAATACTGAGTTGATCTGATGGCTCTGATCTGTGCAGTGTCATGGGTTCATTCTATTCTTCCCCTTTAAACACTTGTCTTTGACAGAAACTTGCCTTTCATATGACAGTGGTTCAGACCATTAAAACACAAGCTAATAATGAACTCAGGACTTCATTGTGGCTCTCTAAACGAGCTAGCCTGACAGTGAAAATGTATTGTTTGCAGGGTCATAATCGGATTATTGCCTACAGTAGACCAGTTTACTTCTGTCTATGTTGTGGTCTCATTTGGCTCTTGGATTATGGCAGCAGAAACCTAACTACAAGCAAATTCAAGTTATATGGAATAACCTTCACCAATCCGCTGGTGCTTCTGTCAGCCAGGGATTTGGTTATAGGTGAGTTTCTTGAAGGTATCTCTGATCAGTAGTGTACTGGCTGGTTTTGTGTGTCAACTTGACACAGGCTGGAGTTATCACAGAGAAGGCAGCTTCAGTTGGGGAAATGCCTCCATGAGGTCCAGCTGTGGGACATTTTCTCAATTAGTGATCAAGGGGGTAGGGCGCCTTGTGGGTGGTGCCATCCCTGGCCTGGAAGTCTTGGGTTCTGTAAGAGAGCAGGCTGAGCAAGCCAGAGGAAGCAAGCCAGTAAGGAACATCCCTCCATGGCCTCTGTGTCAGCTCCTGTTTCCTGACCTGCTTGAGTTCCAGTCCTGACTTCCTCTGGTGATCAACAGCAGTGTGGAAGTAAGCTGAATAAACCCTTTCTTCCCCAACTTGCTTCATGGTCATGATGTTTGTGCAGGAATAAAAACCCTGACTAAGACAAGTAGTTTATTTGGTTGCAATTCACTGATAAATAGATGTAGTCAGCTTATTCTGCTTACTGTAGTCCTGTCTGATAAACAGAGCAACTAAGAATGAAAAGGTTAATGTTGAGTCATTATAGTAATTCTATTCTTGAAGAGGATGTGGGGGTAAAGATTTTTCTATTATATATTTTAGGTTCATGTTATATAAAAAAAAAATGGTTGAAATTATTTTGTTTCTCTGTATTGGAAATTGAATGTAGGGCCTCATGTATACTAGGCAAGTGCTCTGTCGCTGAGCTGTACCCTGGCCTCTTAGAGGCGATTGTTAAAGGTATTTTTTAATAGTTTTGGAAGAATTTAATATCCAGTCTTACAGTAGGCAGTGTTAAGTTTGACTTCATTGCTTATGGGCTTTAACTGGACAAGAAAATGAATGCAGTGGTTTTTAATAAACTTTTCTTTCCTTCCATAGTGTTTACACTCTGTTTCCCAATAGTATTTTTCATTGGTCTCCTGCCTCAGGTGAACACATTTGTAATGTACCTTTGTGAACAATTGGATATCCATATCTTTGGTGGGAATGGTGAGTATATTACAGGTTGCTATAACCCGGGTCATGAAGTCATAAACCGAGATTGCAGTACATCTCCACTTTCTATTTTAAAATTGAAATTATCAGAGAAAGATGCTTATTTAATAATTGAAGGCAGAAAGGCAGTGAATTGTAGTTAACAAAAAAGTGAGGTCTGCCATTGTGGCAAAAAGTCCAGGAATCACAGGTTTGATGTGTGGGAAGTAACAAATAATTTACAAAAACGAAAGTTGGAGAATACTCCATGCCCCTCCCCCCTCCATTGATAGGGGAGGGGATGTTCCAAGCCCTAGTGCATGGGAACCTGTCTGGACTGTCTTTCCTGTACTATCCCTGCGCCCCTGTGATTAGCAACAGTAATAATGAAGAGGAACAACTTTGCGGTTTATCCAGCCCATCTAGCTGCAAGTGTGAGCTTCCAGGGCAGTGGGGAACCTTATCTCAGGACAGTAGGGGGATGATCTGCAGCACCCTCCTCTGCCAGAGCATGTTGTACACACAGGTGCATGTACCACACATTCACACACTACAGCCAAGGAAAGGTTATGCAGGCGTGGCCTCCCTCTTCTGTTCCCTACAGTACTCTCTTTAATGTTTTTGGACTCGTAGCCAACTATAGCTAATGGAGTCTGTGAGAAGGAAAACTGCAGAAATGCAGGGGCTGCTATAAAGCCTTTTTTAAAAAATTCACTTTCCACCCCAGTAAGTATGGGGTCTGTAAGTCACCAGGTGTTCATAATGTCATCTGGGCTGAGCGGGCTGGTCTGGTTATCCTTGGATTCTGTATGATTTTGGAATGTCCATGTACTTAAAGGAGAATGTCAAAGTCAGAATCAAAAAGTATCTTACTAAGTCAGCTTTTAAGAACTACCTCAGTTTTTAGAGTAGAATATGTATATATTGTGTGATAGCTTAGAAAATCTATTTTCTTACCGTGCATGTATTTTATCTTTAAAACAATCTACTGTTAATATGAAGACAGTAACTTGAAGAACTTGAAAGCAGTGCTGTTGGCAGCTGCTGTAGTTGAGATTTTCATCTTTTAACATTGTGTGGCAAGAAGGGTATGCAACAGAGGAAATATTTGAAAGGAAAGCATTAACTTTATAGTTCATTTTCTTTACACTTCCCATTTGCGATCCTCACTTACCTTCCACATACATTCACTGAAGTCATCTCGTGATAAAGTGTTGATGGCATGGCTCACTTTCCAATGTTTTTCAGTTTGATGGGCATGAGAGGAGTGTGGTGTGTGTCCCCTGTGTGCGTGGATGCATGCTGAGGCCAGAGGGGCATGTTGGCTGTTGTCCTCTCTACCTACTGCCTTGAGTCAGGGTCTCTCCCTGAGTCACACTTTGAGCCAAGTTGGCTGGCCAAGGAGCTCTCTGAACCTGGGTTCCCTCTGTTGCCCCGCCATAGAGCCAGAATTACAAACATGTGCAATCATGCCCAGCTTTTTACAGGGATGCTGGGGAGTTAAACTCATGTCCTCAAGCTTGCTGTGCTGTCCCTCCAGCTGAGCTAGCTTAAACTATAAATAGGAAGTAAAACTTTTCTGTGTGCCATTTATTAAATTAGCTTTTTTTTTTAATGTTTTGAATATGTGTAATTTAAAACAGCTAGAGTGTCTTGATCAGCTCAGCTTAGTGAGTAGAAGACAGTGGCAGTAGTTAGAGACCTGTTGTTGATTTCATGCTGAAGCACATGGTAAGGGCTCGACACAGGAGACCTGCAGTGTTGGGCTTTGTCATTATAAGTTACAAGTGTGCAAAGTGTTAGTTTTTAATAATTTCCCTTAGGTCACTATGTAAAATGACATTAAGGAGCTCTCTCAGCTATATTTTTTAATGACAGGTTAGTATCGTAATGCCCTTGTTCCTTATTACCAGTGATCCTATTGGGTCAGTTGTCATTGCTGACATTTCTAGTAGCCAGATTTACGAAGCTTTGTGTGAATCAACAAATGGAAATACAGACTTACTGCTGTGAATAAAGCAAGTTCTTTTCACATAGAAAGATATTTTAAGTGGCTAATTGATGCCTCCATTTCAGACCTTTGCATGCTTTGTTTTCTGGTACATTTTATTAATGTAAGATGCCTTTTTAAAAGGGTTATTTTTAATTATGTGGACGCAGTGCCTATGGAGGCTGGAGGTACTCGTTCCCCTGGAGCTGGCATTACAGCTGCCTGATATAGGTGCTGGGAGCCAAACTCTACATGAGCAGAACATGCTCACAGAACAGCCAGCTCTGCAGCCCCCTACATACAATTTGAAGCCTATTATAGGTACAAGTGTTTCTTCTGAGATTTAAAGCAAGACATGATAACTGGATACCTATAGTCTGAGCACTTGGGAGGCTGAGATAGGAGGATTGCTGAGAGTGGCTGAGCTAAAAATGAGACTCTGTCTCAACAAAATATGGGAGCTAGAAGTCTTTGTCATGTCGAGTCTTCTGGAAAAGAGTCAGTGTTGGGTTGTTAAAGTCACGTGACTAGGGAAGTGCTACCCTAGCACTGTGCTTCCAGGTGCATTTGAGTGTTATGTTTCTAAGATCCCGATTTTTTTCTTCCTTCACCGTCTAGCCACCACCAGCCTGCTGGCCGCACTGTACAGTTTCTTGTGCAGTATTGTGGCCGTTGCCTTGCTATATGGATTGTGCTACGGAGCTTTAAGGGTAAGTGACAGACTGGTGTATGCTCTGTGTCTGTGTGACTGCTGATCCCCTCCTGTCTTCCCTGAGCCACATCACTAGTATCCCTTGCCTTCTGATGCTGATTAAAACTTTGTTTTCTCTTACTTTGAATTTTAAAGCAGTTTAATGATCAGTCACTATTAACGGAAGCCTCCTTTCCAAACAGCAACCCAAGTTACTATTGGGAAGTTTATTAAAACTAGACTTATCTGTGTTTCTGGTTAAGAATGTATGTGACTACTCCCTTCCATATCAAGATTGCTTTACATTTATAAGAATATGTTTTGATTGGGATGAGCTCAGCAGAAGAGTGTTTTCTAGCATGCCCAAGACCCGCAGCTTCGTCCCCAGCACAGCAAAACAAAACAGAGCAACGAAACAAGTCCAAGGGCACAGGTGAAGATACATTGCTGGTAGAATGGCCCCAAAGCATACTGTCGCTTTGATTTACAGAGATGTCCTCAAGCCATGAGCCCCTTCACTCAAGCTAGAGCTCATCAGTACTTTTGGGGACCTGGGAAAAAAGAAGAGGGCTAGGAACAGGGTCTGGCTTGAACCACTGGCTACATCATGGCACATACTAGACAATATGGAAACCCTAGAGCTCAGAAACAAGGAATTTTTAATGTGAACACTGTTTACTCACATTTGTAGAATCCAGAGGCACATTGTAGTAGTCCTATAGAAAGAGATTTCTGTTCGTGCTTGGTGGATATCAACAGAATTGAGTCATAGAAGAAGGCTGCTACTGTGGGTTGGCAAGAGAAATGTGAGGGAGAACCCAAGAAATGGTGGTATTGAAGTGTACACAAAGTAAGGATCCACAGAGGACTGTCAGAGTGAGAGAGCCTTTTAGATTTGGGGTCTGATGGACTGTCAGACTTGACAAGAGTTCTTTCTTTGGCCTTTTGAGGAAGAGAATTAAGATAACTTAAAGTTTGAAAGGAGCTAAGGGAATGTGTTTTGTGCTTTCTAGAACAGAGCTGTGAAGCAGGTAGACATGGTACAGGTCGTCTTCTAATTTTGTTTTTTAAAAAGATCTGAGAGTTGATTTACAGAAGTGTGAAGAGGGAAGTAAAATCAGCTCTACAGTGAGCACACTTAGACTGAAATGACAGCGGCAGGCAGGAGGCTCAACCCTAATATGATGACAGCAGCAGGCAGGAGGGCCACCCCTAATATGATAAAATTCTCACACCAAAAGAGCGCAGAGGAAAGGGAGCTGAGCTTTACCATGAGATGTGTGCACTTGACAGGCAGAAGCAGGCTCAGGAGTTCAAACTCAGCTACTGCTACATAGCTAATTTGAGATCAGCCTGAGCTACATGAGACCCTTTCTCAAATAAAAAAAAAAAAAAAAAAAAAAAAAGGAATCTAAATTCATTTGGAATAAAGTACAATTACTAATATAGCTAAAACATTTTACACTTTAAGTTTGCTGTCTCTAAAATATTGATGTAAGAGAATGATTATATGTTGAATTAATTAAAGGTTACAAGTGTCTTTTTCTCTGAATTTCTTTCATCAGGACTCCTGGGATGGCCAGCACATTCCTGTGCTTTTCTCTGTCTTTTGTGGTCTGTTGGTGGCGGTGTCCTATCACCTCAGCCGACAGAGCAGCGACCCATCTGTGCTCTTGTAAGTGAGTCTGCTCCTGTTGTGGAACATTTAAGTTGGCGTTTCCCACGGTCCTGGCAGCGTTTTCCCTAGTCCTGTCAGGTTCAGCCTATTCTGTCTGCGTTAAAGACACAGTGACTTTGAGTTGTGCTGATTATGCTAGCTGAACATGGATGCTGTTAAAGATTTCACTTTTTTATTTTGTGTGTGTGTGTGGTATGTGTGTGTATGTGGCTGTGTGTGCGCGCGCGCGTGTGTGTGTGTGTGTGTGTGTGTGTGTGTGTGTGTGTGTGTGTATGTGTGTGTGTGCTGATTTTCAAACTTCGTATATATTTTCTGCTAAAATACTTTTATTTTTTTCAAATAAAGCTCTTTGATGCAATCCAAGATTTTTCCAAAAACTGATGAGAAGAACCCAGAAGACCCTCTGTCTGAAGTGAAAGACCCGCTGCCAGAGAAGCTTAGCAACTCTGTTGTAAGTGTAGCTTTATGAACCATGGCTATGGCAGATGATTGCATTATATGACAAGTACTTTTGAAAGTCTTTAGTAATTGGACGAAATAAGTGTTATTAAATATAGTTCATTGAATTCAGTCTAGATTTTAACATCCTAGTTAAACATCCTTCATCTCAAAACTCCAGAATAGTCTTGACTAGACTCTAATACTGTCTGAGTGCTAACAGCGTCACACAGGCAAAGCTGCACACCTAGTCTCATGTGATCAGTCACAGTCAGAGCACAGGCTCCTTACAGTGCTGCCTACAGTCACCTTCAGACTGTTAGGCACACATCGAAAATGAATCGTACTTTTCTTTCTTTGTGCACCTCATCTCCTCATAGTATGTCATGTGATATATGGAAATATTCCCTAATTCTCGAAGAGCCTCCGTCTCACATGCTTCTGGTGCTAAACAATTCGGAAAGTAGATTGTTAGCCTGCATGTGAGAAGTCCTGTCCTCACACGTGGTCTCTATATAGAAGAGAATGTCAAAGGGTTTTGTGTGGAGTAAAATTAAGTCATTTCATTGGTCCTGGAAATGCAGGTCCTCCTCAGGGGAGACAAGGCTCTGGATGTTGACTACAACAGTAGTCTCTCTCGAGCTTCATTTCACTTCCCATGGTTTTATTTACTGGCAGTCAAATCCAGGCCAAAAGTATGAAGTGGAAAATCCCAGAAATCAATAATCTGTAAGCTTTAAATTGTACAGCACTCTGAGTAGCAGGATGAAATGTTGCGTGTTCCACCCAGACATGAAGCATACCCTTGTTTAGGTTATCTGCTGTGTACACCACTACCATCCACCAATTCCTGAGTAGTTCCTCAGTTATCTATACAGCTGTATAGTGAAGTACCATCTGTAGTTTTAGGTATCCAT